>CM059212.1:38657670-38727670 GCA_030347435.1 Clarias fuscus
TGTAATGGCACAAACATTGCTTTTCAGCGCAAAGACCTCAGTTTAAAATACTTGACAATTACATGTACTTGATCAGAAAGCCAGTGAACTTATAGGTGACTAATACAACGTATGACCACTAGATGGCTATATAGAACAAAGTGAATAAAATGAGACAAAATAGATACACAGACCAACACTGAGAACAAAAACACTACATACCAATGTGCACCAATTAAAACCTCTTTTTTTTTCCTTCTTTTTTTTATTACAAATTTAGAGAATAGACTGGACTTTTTTGTAAGCATTTAAACAATCAGCTTCATTTTTTTGTGCTAGTATTGTCCATGTTTTTAAAATTCACTCATGATAAGCCTATGAAGGGAGTGTTATGATCATGGGTTGCTTCAGTTGTTCAGGTCAGCGATGTTATGCGGTAATAAAATATAGTTAGTTGGAAAAAAAAGTGTGACTTATTTTGAAGTATTTTAATGTTATTTGATAAATGTGACAAATGTACATACTGTATATTGTAGCTAACAGCAATATGAATGTTCAACAGAAACAGCAACTTCTGAAATATATAACCTCTTTTTTTTTATTTCTGCTGTTTCTGGCACTCTCTACTTGAGTTCCAGGTTTATTGCTTTATATATGCTTTCATAATGGATCTAATCTGAGGGCTGTTAATTTGTAATGTTTGAGGCTGGAAACTTAAAATGAACGTTTCCTCTGCAGCATAGGTAAGTTTTGGTCTTGCTTTCCTGGGATGGCTTTCATGAGAGCCAGTTTCATCAAATGCATTAGACAGTCCTGTTCTTGCAACTATTCTAGAACAGCTGGCTTTTGTGTCTTAAAATAACAACTGATTTTTTTTTGTCATTGTTACTCATTTACCTAATAGCATATGTGTTATTTCATAGTTAAAAAAAACAACTGTTTATCCAAACTTGTGTCCAAACTTTTGTCTGGTACTGTATTGACTCCAGCAAAACTCCATTCCTTCTGAAACTCTCCCAATGTCTTGAATTGAGCTTTGCTTAGCAGTTTACTTAAGGCTGCAGTCATCCCTGTTGCTTGTCTTGTGCACCTTATCTTACCACGATTTTCCCTTCCAGTCACCTTTCCTGGGACTATGGTTCAATATAGCACTGTCATTGATCACCTTCTGTGGTTTTAACATCCTTGTAGAGGGTTTAAAAATTATCTTCTGAACAACTTTCAAATCCGCAGTCTTGAGATATATGGTATTTATTGTGCTTGTACTGTAATATACTCAAACTTGAAATAAAATATTCAAATGTTTTGGATACTATATCAATCTATAATATCAGAGTTAAAAAATAAATTATGAAAGAAAAGTCACTTTTTCATAATATTCTAGCTGTTCGAGACCGCCCCCCCCCCCCCCCCACCCCCATATATATTAACCATAACATTATGACCACCTGCCTAATATTGAGTAGTTCTTGTAGCACTTGATGCACATGGAGAGAAAATAGAGCAGCGTGCAGTGATGTGTTTTTTTATGGTGTAAGTGTGTATCTGGTGCTGTTATTTATTGAAGATTTTGTGTGCAGTGGTCAATGGTGTTTGAATATTTTCAAACAAAATTTGGTCCAATACTCTAAGGAAGGTGAAAGTTTCATTAAGAGAATCATTATGAGACATGGATTCAAATCAAATTCAAATTTTATTTGTCACATACACAATCATACAGAGTACGATATGCAGTGAAATGCTTAGGCAACTGTCCTGACCTTAGAACAAGAAAGAAACAAAAAAAACAAAAAAGTTACTTATCTAAGAAGGAATAAGAAAGAATATCTATATAGGAAATAAAAATTAAAACAAAAGTAAATTTGAGAAAAATATATATAAGTAAATTTTGACTAAGAAGAATAAAATAAAATATAAAATGTCTGTATGATACAAATATACATTAAAGGAAGATATAAGGAAATTATAAGAAAGTGAGAAAAACCTAACTGTACAAATAGAAAATATTGGAATGGATTGAACATAAGGAACGGAATGTCCAGGGGTGTGCAAATATGCAGTAAAGTGACATGTTAAAGTGGCTTGTGTGCATATTTAAAGTGTCTTATGTGCATAATGTCCATGAGTGAGCAGGTGTGCAGTGAGGACTAGTGAGCGAATGACCTGAATGTCCTGAATGTCCAGAGTGAGTGCAGAAGCATGTGTGGATGTGCAAAATGGATCAGTACTGTGTGTTGTACTGATTAAGAGACGGTATCGCCTGCGGGAAGAAGCTCCTCCTCAGTCTCTCTGTGTTGGCCTTCAGGGAGCGGAAGCGCTTTCCTGACCTCAACAGAGAGAACAGTCCTGTCACCAATATGAGCCTAAGAATGGAAACCTTAATCACCGGCAAGATAGAAATGCTGTCAGTTTTCTGGAATTCTCAAAAGGCAATATTGGAATATTATCAGGAAAACTGTTCAAGAATCAACAGTGGTCGTTACTGTAAGATGTTTATTCAAGAGCTAAAGCCTAAACTTAGGATTAAACACAGATGACTGTGATCCTCTGTGATCTTGCATGATAATGCATGCTTGCGCACACTTCTGCCCGCCATGTTGACACTCTGCAAAACATTTGTTTTGAAGTGTTAAAGCATCATTCCTATAGTCCTGAAAACAGCCCTACGAGGATAAAGATTCACTTCTGATAAAGAAGTGAAGACAGCTGTGCATTTGTGTCTTGCAGCTTTACCTAAAACATCTTTTAATGAGGATATATGAAAACTTGTTGACAGATGGACAAAGCATATTGAATAACAAGGAGATTATGTTAAAAAAACATGTATTTATCTTTTCGCAAAGTTAATTAAAATAAATTCTATAGCCAGAGTGTGGAATTTACTAAAACAGATACAGTACATGTGTCATACTTTTTATTATTCAACCCAGGAAATACCAGTCAAATGAGTGTAGGGGGTTTTAGTTCATATGTACAGTGGAACCTGGGATTGCGAGTAACACGGTTTCTGAGTGTTCTGCAAGATGAGCAAAGATTTTTTTTTATAAATTTTGACTTTAAAAAATGAGCAAGTCTTGGATTACGAGAACCGAGTATCATGTGTCACGCATGCAGTTCTTATTTTGATGCTGAGCGTCACATGATCACAACTGAGTCAATGGTTTTTCTCTCTCTTGCGCTGCGGAATTGTGGGTAATAATCTTCCCAGGTGGGTCTTAGTGCTTGTCTCTTACTGGTATAATCAACATCCGTGCACGCATGTACTGTTTACTATAACACTGTGACCACGTGGGTGCGCGTGTATAAATTTCTTCCTCTTATGTGTGTGCGCACTTAATTTGACACCGTGCCCCACACACACTCTCTCGCCTTTACACCCCCAACCCTCGGCTTCACCAACATACACTCTACACAGAAACTCTGCTCTGACGCAATTCTTTTCAAAGGTAAAGTGTAGGTTCATTTGTTATTTCTTTTTACTTTACAGCAGTGATTCCGTTAGCGATGTTCCTTGCAAATTTTCCGATAAAACAGTCTTTCCGTTAATGTGTGTGTGCACGCTCATTACACACACACATACACACCCACACCGAAACACTTATCTGTCGGGATTTATTTTTACTTTTTTTAAAGGTAAAGTGCAGGTTAATTAGTTTTATTTTTACTTTATATATTGTATTAATTATTTTTATGTATTTTAATTTTTGCGCTGTGGAACGAATAATTAGAGTTTTCATTATTTCTTATGGGAAATTGTGATTTGGTTTACGAGTGTTTTGGAATACTAGTCTGCTTCCGGAATGAATTATGCTCGTAATCCAAGATTCCACTGTATATAACTCATCTGATACAGGATTCAGAATCTGTCAGATCTAAAGAATTATACATGACAGTCAGTTTCCTTTTTTGTATGGTTTATTGTAATATTTTGAAACACAAATATTTTTGCCATTTGACCTCTCTACCCCACCACATTGAATTTTAAATGAAATGATGGCCACCTTTACCTGCACAGACATTTGTTTAATTATTTCTGATATTTCTGGGTATTTATGATAATTCCTGAATGTCACACTTTTGTCAAACCCCTTGAATTATAAAGGATTAAAATTATTTATTTACTGTATGTATGTATATTTTGCAATAGAATAGCTGTACACTACCTCATCACTGACATTTTCACACAAAACATTAACTGAAAGTGAAGCAATATCTGTTACTGGGCAGGGTGGAACACGTAAGAATACTAATGCACAATGCCCAATTAAATTTTGAAATCCTTCATACCTTTCTGTTTAATGGACACTGTTTTGATTGTGACTTATTCACACACTCCTGTGAGGACGTGTGATAGACCTGTTATATTTGCCAAACATCTTAGTAGGATAAATACGGTTCTTATTTATATAAGAACCGTATTTATCCTACTAAGGTGTTACAGTAATATGTAATACTTACAGTACTTACTAAGGTAACATTATTTTTATATTGATATCCCATATGTTCCTCTTATCGTCTGAATTTTAGGTGTTCACAGACATCAGCCCCATGATCTATCAAGCTTCTATTCCCTGCCTTCAGGAGGAGTTGGCCAGATTACCCCATCCATGGGTTGGTAAGTTTCAAAAATCCTGTTTTGTACCACTATATAATCTACATCCAAAACTTGGTTTTTGGTGGGTGTTTATATATATATATATATATACATACAGAGTGGGCCTTTCTGCATACAGGGTGGGCCAAAAGTAGGGTTACAGTTAACACTTTCCTTTATTAGAAATTTTGACTTTTATTTACATATATTATAATTACATGTTAGACATTTTACGTGGAACATTTAATCTCTCAAGTGCTCAAAGAGTCCACCTTCTTGATAATAATTTTTATATCTAAAACGTGATAGTGAAGGTGAAGCAGATAATGAAGTAACTGTAACCCTACTTTTGGCCCACCCTGTGCATATATATATATATATATATACATACATACATACATACATATATTCAAAGTGTATTCAGACCGCGTTTCTTCTTCTGTTTTTGATTAGCTAAATGTGATACATTTAGTTGCATTTTTACAAAGGTTGCTATTTTGGTGGGTGAACTTTTACTCCATTCTAAGGTTTATGATCAGTTTATCTTTTTATTCTGACAAACATTGCAGTGCCTGCTGCTACCAAAGATTTTCATAGCATAATGCTGATTTCACTGTGCTTTAACATAAGAATCGTAGAGAACAGTTCCTAGCTTCTTCCAGATAATCCTTTTTGTGTTTTGTTTCATAAAATCATAGAATCATGTTTTTACACATACTAAGACTTCTTTTGTTGCCTTTTGGCAAACTCATTCAAAGCAGTTCAATCTCAATTAAAAGTTTGTTTGTTTAGTGCTTTTAACAATAGATTTTTTTTTTTAAGTCCCCTCTAAAAGTATTGAAACAACAAGGCTATGTCTTATGTTTTCTCTCAATTAACAAACTAGTTTAACAAACTGGAGCTAATGATATACACCTTCGTCAGTCAGAGGTTAGCAAGCATAACTTTACAGAGGTGTTAAAAATAGCTAAGGCGAAGTCCGAAGAAGTAGTTTGCTCTGGTCCCATCCCAATGAGACGTGGCGACATAGCTTACAGCAGGTTATGGTCGCTGAACCGCTGGATGTCCAGGTGGTGCTCCGAAAACAATGTGGGCTTCATAGATAACTGGAAGACCTTTGAGGGCAAAGCTGGCCTGTTAGGGCGAGACAGTGTCCATCCCACACGGGAAGGTGCTGCTCTCATTTCTTGCAGTATAGCGCATAGTCTCAGAAGAGGCCTAGTTAATTGGTGACAATCCAGAGCCAGGGAGCAGACAGACAGGCTAAACCAACCGTCTGCTAGCTGCATAGAGTCGTCACTCAGGGTTCATCATATTGAGACTGTGTCTGTTCCCCGAGCTAAACATAAACATAAATTTAGAAAGACTCAGAAAGTCTGTTTTAGTAATTGAATTAACATAGATACCACAAACTCCGATCACACTGAATGCGCAGCCGGCACCTCTGATCTGAAGCTAGGACTGTTAAATATTAGATCTCTCACATCTAAAGCAGTTATTGTTAATGAAACTATCACAGATCAGGAGTTTGATATACAGTGGAACCTTGGAGTACGCGCATAATTCGTTCCGGAAGCGGGCTCGTATTCCAAAATACTCGTAAACCAAATTAAATTTTGCCATAAGAAATAATGAAAACTCAAATTATTCGTTCTACAGTCCAAAACAATAAATACATAAAAATAATTAATACAACATATAAAGTAAAAATAAACCTGCACTTAACATTTAAAAAAAAGTAAAAATAACTCCAGACAGTTAAGTGTTTCCTTTTGTGCGCGCAGGCACTGTGTATTTGTATGTGTGTGTGTGTGTGTGTGTGTGTTTGTGGAATTAGCCCCTCGCCTCTTCTTAAACAGTAAAACTCTAACATACACAATGCAAACACTGTTTTAACGGAAAAAAAAAGAAATCTCTCTAATGATACTCGCGTGAGCATACTAACGGAATCACTGCTGTAAATTAAAAAATAAAAAATAACAAATGAACCAGCACCTTACCTTTGAAAAGAACGCGACAGAGCTGAGTTTTCTGTGTAAGTAAAGCGCCAGGGAGATCTGTGTGTGTGTAAAAAGTGTGTGTGTGTGTGTGTGTGTGTGTGTGTGTGTGTGTGTGGCACAGTGTCAAACAGGAGAGGGAGATGTTGATTATAAGAGACGAGCACTAAGACGCAGCAGGGGACTCTTATTTTGACACAGGGGACGCAGCAGGGGAGACGATCACCCATAATTCCTTGCAGCGCAAGAGAGAGAAAAATCATTGGCTCAGTTGTGATCACTTGACGCTCGGTGTCAAAATAAGAGTTGCATGCGTGATACATGATACTCTGCGCTTGTAAACTAATACTTTAAATTTATTAAAAATCTTTGCTCGGTTTGCGGAACACTCGCAATCCGAGGTTCCACTGTACTCTGTTTAACAGAAACCTGGATTAAACAGGACGAGTATGTAGCTTTAAATGGAGCTAGTCTTCCTGGATACAGCTACA
Organism: Clarias fuscus; assembly: GCA_030347435.1. Lineage (NCBI taxonomy): Eukaryota > Metazoa > Chordata > Actinopteri > Siluriformes > Clariidae > Clarias > Clarias fuscus. The sequence continues at coordinate 38,664,732 of CM059212.1, forward strand.
TACACCAGCCTCGGCTAAATGGTAGAGGAGGAGGAGTCGCAGTTATTTACAATGATAATCTGACTATCGTACAAAAACACAGATTTAAGTTTAATGCATTTGAAGCTCTCTATAGTAGCATAAAGTCAACTCAGTCGATCCCCCTAATCATCATTTACAGTACTCTGATTTTCTCTGTGAATTTGCAGATTTCCTCTCAAACCTTATTGTTTCTGTAGACAAAGCGTTAATTGCTGGAGGCTTTAATATTCATTTTGAGAATCCAGAAGACCCTCTGAGAACAGCATTTATGTCCATACTGGACTCAGTAGGAGTAAATCAATGTGTAGTAGGACCCACTCATAAAGCAGGTCACACTTTGGATTTAATATTATCCTTCGGATTAAGTATAGGAAATATAACCACAATTCCACAGTCTGAAGTTATCTCAGATCACTATCTTGCCTCGATTAAAGCGTGTCATAGTAATAATGTACGCACAGCACCGCGCTACCGCCTTAAATGTACATTTACATCAAATACCACACTGTGGCAAAATTTACTAGAAATAAAAGGACCAACATTCCCACCAATAATGCATAGTAATGATGAGAGTGGGGAAGACAGCATCTAAACATACCAGTTCACCAGAATACTCTACATCCATGAGTCCCCCAGATCTGCTCCTTTACCTAAGACTGATCTATTTACAAAAATGCTTGGCTAAATAAACAGGTTTTTAGCCTAGACTTAAACACTGAGACTGTGTCTGAGTCTCAAATGAAAGGCTGGAATCTATAATCACACCAAGGTCTTTTACTGTTGCACTTGATGGAACAGAAAGGCCATCTAAAGTTACAGTGTGATCAGAAAGCTTACTTCTGGCTGCTTGTGGTCTTATGACTAGAACTTCTGTCTTATCAGGATTAAGCAGAAGAAAATTAATTAACATCCAATCTCTTATGTCCTGCACACACTGCTCAATTTTAGCAAACTGGTTTTTCTCATCTGGTTTTGTTGAGACGTATAATTGGTGTGTCATTAGCATAACAATGAAAGCTAATACCATGTTTACGAATTATGTTGCCCATAGGAAACATGTAAAGGGAAAAAAACGGTGGGCCTAAAACTGAACCCTGTGGAACACCAAACTCCACTTGAGAACATGAGGAATGGTCACCATCTAAGTCTACAAACTGATAACGATCAGTCAAATAGGATCTGAGCCACAAGAGGGCTGTTCCTTTAATTCCTACTACCTTTTCTAATCTGTGAAGGAGAATACTATGATCAGTGGTGTCAAAAGCTGCACTGAGGTCCAGTAACACAAGCAACCCTGATCAGAGGCCAATAGGAGGTCATCTACTACTTTAAAAAGTGCTGTCTCTGTGCTGTGATGAGGCCTAAATCCTGACTGATACAGTTCGTTTATGCTATTTCTGTGTAGATGTGAACATTGTGAAATTAGTTCTCTCGCTTCAAGGGGAGTAAAGTATTCTAAGTTCTGATGTGATGTGGTTAGTTTATCTGTATTACTTAAATTGTCTGGTTTCAAAGCCTGATTTTTTTTTACTAATATTTATGATTTTGTTATTGAAAAAGTTCATGAAATCCTCACTACTACATGAGGTTGTTGTGGAGATTTCTGCAGTGGTCTTGTTTTAGTTAATTTAGCTACGGTATTAAATAAAAATCTCGGATTATTTTTGTTATTTTCTATAAGAGTGGAGAAATATGTTGATCTAGCATCACTGAGAGCTTTTTTATATTTCAGGATCTCCTTCCATGCTATTTGGAATAGTAACAATTTAGTTTGGCGCCATTTACGTTCAAATTTTCGAGCGGTTTGTTTTAAAGCGCGTGTGTGGTCATTATACCAAGGAGCGAGTTTCTTATCTCTAATCATTTTCCTTTTAACTGGAGCTACATTATCTAAGCTATAATGAAGTGTTGACTCTAGATATTCAGTCGCATAATCGAGTTCTGTGAAGTCAGATGGCGATCCAATCAAAGTTGATAACTCTGGGAGATTATTGATAAAGCTCTGTAAAATGTAAAAAAATGTAGAGTGAAGCAATATGTTGATCTGGCAGCATTAAGAGTTATTTTTATAGATCAGGACATTGTTTTTGATTGTTTTAAGCTGCATGTGTGATCATTATATCAGGGTGCTATTTTTTTTGTCTCTAATTATTTTTGTTTAAGAGGAGTTCAAGGTCAATTATTTCTAAAAAACATACACTACTCCTCAGAGAATAGCTGTCTGCATAAGCCGAGGCCAGGGTCGTCTTCATGGTAAAATGGAACCATCCCCAGTCACCACACTCATTTAATGCTTTAAAGGTCACAAGTAGTATTTTAAAATCGATTTTTAAATACTACTCTTAATGTGCTCAGATCTTCTGGTTCTAGTAAGGACTCTCACTGCTGCATTCTGCACTCCCTGAACCCCCACTCTCATTGATCACTCAGGTTTGTTGACGGTGAGGTGATTGGTTGCTTTACATCTCAGGGAGCCCTCATGTCTGTCTTTCCTTCTGGCTCTCCCTTTCATAGTTAGTCCTGCCGGAGTACCTGCTTGCACTTTGCACTAAATATACATTCACCTTATACATGTTTGACTGTGACAATACCTAACTGCCATCTCTCCTTATCTTCTGCTATCTCCTCTTCTGCTTTCTCCTCTCTCTCTCCCTCTCTCCTTTTCCCTCTCCCTGTCTCTCTGTCGAGCTATACATGTCGCTCCTGAGTTGCCAGTGATCCAGACCCCGCTGCCCTCTGGACCTGTTTAACCTGTCCTGGAGTCCTGCTTCTGGTTGGAGATCTCGTCGCATGGATGCCCCGTGTGGTCTGCCTGGGATGCGTGTGGTGGCTTGGGATGGTTTCCACGAAGACTGTCCTGTCCTCGATTGATGCAGACAGCTGTTCTCTGGAGACCTCTGACTTCAGCCGCTCGATAGCTCAGGACTCGAATTTCCTACAGTCTACCTCCAGGAACAAACTTGACTCCATTTAATTTAAACACATCTCCTGTTATACTGAACTTCCAGTACACATTATTATGCTGATCAATCCCTGCTGTCCGTTATCACCCAGATGAGGATGGGTTCCCTGTTGAGTCTGGTTCCTCTCAAGGTTTCTTCCTATTACCATCTCAGGGAGTTTTTCCTTGCCACCGTCGCCCTCGGCTTGCTCATCAGGGACAATCTTATCATTTTGATTCATACACATTCACATTTCATACAAACTTAATTCTTTTGATTGTGTAAAGCTGCTTTGCGACAATGTCAATTGTTAAAAGCGCTATACAAATAAAATTGAATTGAATTTAATTAGATTGGAGGCATTTTTCTGTAAATTGGCAGACAAAACAACTTTTGAATTTTTGTCTCCTGCTTTCATCAAGAACTATAATTTCAATAAAAATTTGTTAGCCCATGGAAGGACTATTGTAATTCCTGCTCTGATATAATTATATCAATTTAATTCTATAGTCATGCACAACGTTGCATATTAAATTGTCCGGCTTTACTATTAAAATAAAACATTTTCGCCAGATATTTTCAATTCCATCCTTAAAAAAACTGATTCATCATTACTATGCATTATTGGTGGGAATGTTGGTCCCACAGTAATAAAAATATAAAAAAAATGTAGAGTGAAGCAATATGTTGATCTGGCAGCATTAAGAGTTATTTTTATAGATCAGGACATTGTTTTTGATTGTTTTAAGCTGCATGTGTGATCATTATATCAGGGTGCTATTTTTTTTGTCTCTAATTATTTTTGTTTAAGAGGAGTTCAAGGTCAATTATTTCTAAAAAACATACACTACTGCTCAAAAGTTTGGGAGTACTTTTGGGATTACTTGGAAATGTAATTGTTTTCCAAGAAAACACACATGAAATTAGACTGAATAGGAAATGTAGAAAACAAATTGATTTGTGTTTTGCTTTTAACAATGGTCATTGTTGCAAAGCAGCTTTACACAACCAAAGAAAAATTATGGAAATGTTTATGAAATGTAAGAAAATGTCTATGAATCAAAATGATCATATTGTTCCTGATGAGCAAGCTGATGGCGACGGTGGCAAAAGGAAGCAACCTTGAGAGGAACTCCCCCAACAGGGAATCAATCCTCATTTGGGTGATAACAGATAGCAGGAATTGTTGTCCAGTCATACAGTGTGTTAGGAGGCTAGAAGTTCGGTATAACAGATAATTGACTCCAGTTTCTTATTGGAGGCTTAGGTAGAGTGTTGGAAATTCCAGTCCTAAACTACTGAGTGACTGCAGTCACAAGTCCTCAGAGAACAGCTGTCTGCATAAGCCGAGGCCTGGGTCGTCTTCATGGTAAAATGGAACCATCCCCAGTCACCACACTCATCCTCCATGTGGACATACATCCTCCATCAACCACACAGGGCCTCCATGTGACAAGATCTCCAAACAGAAATGGGCCACCAGTATGAGTCAGGAAGGTCAAGAGGGTAGAGGGGGTTTGGATCACTGGTAGCTCAGGAGTGGCATATGTAGCTCTCGAGAGAGGGAGGGAAACAGAGAAAGAGAAGAGATGAGAAAAAAGTTAGGTATGGTCACAGTAACATCATGTATAAGGTGAATGTATATTTAATGTAAGCAGGGACTCCGGCAGTACAAACTATAGTTAGCAGCATACTGTAACTAAAAGGAAGAGCCAGAAGGAAACACAGACATGAAGGCTGTCTGGGATGTAAAGCAACCAATCACGTCACCGTCAACAAACCTGAGGGATCAATGAGAGTGGGGAAGTCAGCATCTAATCATAACAGTTCCCCATAATCTATTCACAAAAATGCTTGGCTTAATAAATAAGTGTTCAGTGTTCGGATCGTAAGAAACTAGTAGTTCATTTAGGTACTGCGGCGCGAGACCATTTAATGCTTTAAAGGTCACACGTAGTATTTTAAAATTGATTTTTAAATACTACTCTTAATGTGCTCAGATCTTCTGGTTCTAGTAATAGCTCTATGGCTTATAGAGAGTGTCACTGCAAAAAAGACAGTAGGCAGAGCTGGAGGTAGCAAAGATGAAGATGTTGAGGTTCTCTTTGGGAATGACAAAGATGGATAGGATCAAGAATGAGTCTCAGATGGACAACCCATGTTAGATGTTTTGGAGATAAAGTTAGGGAGACCAGATTGAGGTAGTTTGTGCAGGAGGAGAGAGTGTGAATATATTAGTAGAAGGATGCTTATGTTAGAACTGCCAGGCAGGAGGTCTTGAGGAAGACCAAAGAGTAGATTTATGGATGCACTCAGAGAGGACATAAAGTTAGTTGGAGTGAGCGAAGCGGATGCAGAAGATAGGGTTAGATGGTGGCACATGATTCGTTGTGGCGACAGCCACAAAGGAACAGTCGAAAGATAAAGAAGAAGAAATATATTGCCCAGAGAAGTATGTAAAGAAAAAAAAGCAGTGGGCATAAAACTGTACCCTGTGGAACACCCTACTTCACTTGAGAACATGCAGAATAATCACTATTTAAATCTACAAACTGATAGTCATCAGTCAATTAGGATCTGAGCCAGGAGAGGGCTGTTCCCTTAATTTACTACCTTTTCTAATCTGTTTAGGAGAATACTATGATCAATGGTGTCAAAAGCTGCACTGAGGTCTAGTAACACAAGTAAAGAGACAAAAGCTGTCTCTTTCCTTGTGTTTGAAACCTTTTTCCAACCCTGCCCAATTATTACTTTAACAAGTGATGATGACTAAATCCTGACTGATACAGTTTGAGTATGCTATTCCTATGTAGATATGAACATAGCTGCTGAGCTACTATCTTTTCCAGGATCTTAGAGATAAAGGGGAGGTTTGATATTGGCCTGTAGTTGGACAGCTGACAGGGGTCAATGTCAGGTTTCTTAAGTAGTGGTTTAATAATTGTTAATTTAAAATATTTTGGAACATACCCACTGCTGAGAAAAGAGTTAACTATTTTCAACAGGGGTTCCGTTATTGCTGGTACGATTTGCTTGAGAAAATGTGTCGGTATAGGATCTAATACAATGTGTGCTAAAACAATGTTCAGTATGAGCCTCATATTCTTTATGATTAGTAGGCACTGTACTAGTCTACAGTGGTTCCCAACCATGAGGATCTCCCTAATGTTTTCTCTACTTTTTGTCGTAATGCATCGAGTTGTTGAATTTTGACCATGCTGTGTGCCCACCTGCACCCATTATACTGTAGGTGAAGATGGCGATGATGTACAAGTCATAGACCCTTATACATCTTATAAGGTGTGACTTTGTTCTTGTTTTTTTTTAGCTCCAGATGTTGTGCAAGTGGTTGAAAGCTACCCCAATCAGTTGTTTACACCACTGCACTTTTTCAATGTCACTAAGGAGAGAGTAGAGGTTTTGACATTGGCCAAGGTTCTTGATCTTCGGTCTGTTCTTGTTTGAGAATAGTTTTCTTTGGCATGTCAATATTTAAAATTTGATTATATTTCTGGAGTATTTGCAAATGCTTCTTGTTCAATGACGTGTACCCTCTTGATGTGCTGATTAGGATAATCTTGTGGGCAAAGATGATCTTGTTGCACTTGTGTTTTAGACTTCTTTCATGGCCAGCCCATGATAGATTGTAAAGAGAACTGGGCCGAAGGAGTCTCCTTGCTTGGAGTTTAGTCGGGCTTTTGTCATAGTAGGGCTTTTTTCATCCTCCCGTGATTGTTCTAAGCTTTTTGAGTAGTTTCTTTGGAGCTGTGGTTTCAAACATTCAACTCATGTCTAGACCTAGAATTTGAATCTCTTCTAGTGCAGACTATTTATTTATGAGCCCACAATTCAATTCAATTCAATTCAATTTTATTTGTATAGCGCTTTTAACAACTTACATTGTCGCAAAACAGCTTTACACAATCAAAAGAATTATTTAAGTTTGTTTAAGATGAATGAATCAGATGTGCTTCTATAGGAACCCACTTTTGTTTTGGGGAGATGAACTTTTCTACAACATGTCAGAGCACGATGAAGAAAAGGGTTTTGTACAGCATGTTGAGAACAATTGATCTGAGGTGGCTCACTGCTCCATGGGACTGTTCTATGCTTGTGTAGAACTGTCAGAGTGCTTTTGCTAAGTTCTAGTTCTTCATCATTCTTAAACATATTGTTGAGGATGTTTGCAACCTCTTAATGTATGATTGGGATGCTGTACTTCATCTGGGCCACTGGCTCTGCTGTTGTTAATTTTTTTCACTGCTACAGTATTTCTAACTGGTGGTGATGTACATTTTGAGAAGTCCTTTTGGAATTGTGTCACATGTCCAAAGGGCAATTTTTGAGTTGAAGTCACCAGCGATTGCCTGCTCACTGATCTGCTGGAGTACACAATCTAGTTGTTTAAAGTGCTCCTTTCGTTAGGCGTTGTAGACATTCATTGACATTTATTCGGTTGTATTTATTTGTGGCCACAATGTCAATTGTCAAAATGTCAAGAGTTGTCAGTGTCTCATCCAAGACATGCGGTTACCTTTAACAAGAGATGTATCAAAATGGCTAAGCATAAATAAAATGTAAACATTGTGTTTGCAATCTTAGACTTATAGACGTTAAGCAATCTTTATTAGTCTAGGTACTGGTAAATAACTTGCATCTTTTGATTAAAGTAAGGAGATTTGCTCCGGCACTCTATGATGAGTAAATTTGTGAGAGTGGCTTCATGTGGGATTGCCATGTGATGAGAAGTAGCTTTTATCTGGAAACTCATGATTGATGTCACAGTGATGGTTGTCACTTTGGCAGGTTTTCTCAACTCCACAGTTCTTTAATCAACTCTCTGTATAAAATCTTCTTCTCCATTTGCTCATATTAGCTGGACAGTTGCAGTAGAATATGTCTTGGTGGAACCAAGACACTGGAGTCACTGAGCTAATCAGGCCACATGCATTTTGTGTTGTAAATATATTGGTAATAAATGTGACCTTGTGGCTTTATTCTTGCAATTTTTTAATTGGCTTTATGCACTGTCAAATGTGAGATTTATCAACTACAACAGTCGGAAAACAGAAAACCTTAGTCAGAAAACCTTAGTCAAGTTGTCTCTTTTATGTATAAGTAATTTTTAAGAAGCACATAATTTACACATATTATTTACAGCATGAAAAACAATAAACAACAATAAAATGAATATAACAAATGAAATAAAAGTGATGAGGTCTGAATACCTTCTGAATATATTGTCTATTTCTCCTGTATAATACGTTTTGGGATAAGTGAAATTGTGACATGTCCAATTATTTTGAAATGACAGGGCCAACATTTATAATACCTTACATACAGTAGTTAGAACCAGACTATTTATACTGACTGCTCATTGATTCTGCTTTCATCTCTGAAATGTATCAGTATTTTAGTTATCAATCATTTTACATAATAATTTTATTTGTACACTGGAAAATTATAAATATGTTTATTATTTTACAATGATTGTATTATTTTATAGAGAAAAAAATATTTAAAGTAAAATAATTCTCAAAAAATTCACTCTACCATCTGAAATGTAGACAATAATATAGAACAAACAGTTAGTTAAATTCTTAGTTCATGTTAAATCATTTTAAATTAATGTATGCCTTCATATGCAAATATGCAATAACAGTAATGTATAAAATAAAAATAAAAAAATGCATACTGTATTTAAGCACTTATGGTTGTTTTTCATTCAAATTTCACCATGAGTGGCCATATGTCTGGCATTAGATGTTTTCTGTGATTTGTTTCGTCCTTTGCCTCCGTCTAAAGATATTAAATAAAATGTGGCTAAATGCAGCTATTCTGTTAGTCAATGTGGCAGCAGCATTATCCATGATATCAAGCAGATACAGGTCAAGAGTGTCCTGGGATAGCAAAAAGGACTTTCTCTATGCTTGTAATGTACAGGTGAAACTCGAAAAATTGGAATATCGTGCAAAAGTTAATTTATTTCTGTAACTTAAAAGGTGAAACTAATATAAGAGATAGACTCATTACATGCAAAGCAAGATAGTTCACGCCGTGATTTGTCATAATTGAGATGATTATGGCATACAGCTCATGAAAACCCCAAATCCACAATCTCAGAAAATTAGAATATTACATGCAATCAATAAAACAAGGATTGTACATAGAACGATATCGGACCTCTGAAATGTTTAAGTATGCATATGTACTCAGTACTTGGTTTGGGCCCCTTTTGCAGCAATTACTGCCTCAATAGGCTGACATGTGCTTTGATACAGCACTTTGGGAACATCCGACTTCTTTTGCAATGACCTTTTGTGGATTTCCCTCCTTATGGAGGATGTCAATGATGGTTCTCTGCACAACTGTGAGGTCAGCAGTCTCTCCCATGATTGTGCTTCCTACTGAACCAGCCTGAGAGACCACTTAACGGCTCAGGAACCCTTTGCAGGTGTTATGGCTTAATTAGCTGATTAGAGCGGGACAATTTGAGCCTAGAATATTGAGCCTTTTCATAATATTCTAATTTCCTGAGATTGTGGATTTGGGGTTTTCATGAGCTGTAAGCCATAATCATCTCAATTATGACAAATCACGGCCTGAACTATCTTGCTTCGCATGTAATGAGTCTATCTCATATATTAGTTTCACCTTTTAAGTTGCATTACTGAAATAAATTATCTTTTGCATGATATTCAAATTTTTCGAGTTTCACCTGCATATGTGACAAATAAAGGCTTAATTTAACTTAACCGTGCCACCTACGTGATAGTCTGTGCATTGTTATTAGAGAGTACCCTAAAAATTAAGGAGGTCTTGTGATCTCATGTACATGATTTCACCAAAATTTGAATGAGCTATAGCATTTTATGAAATCAGTGTAGTAAGGTTTGTCTATTCGTTCCCTATAATAACCACTTTGGGGCTCTGCAGTGTCAATGAACCTAGAAGCGCAATTTCTTTTGAGGCAGAGGACTTTTCTTGGGCTGTGAAGAATACTTTACAGATCATATTTTTGACTGGAATTTTTGACAATTATACGTAATAGCATAGTAGCATATTAGACAGGGCAGCGTATCTTGTAAACACCAGTGTGAGTGAGATGCAAACACTCACATGTTCATGGATAAATCCAGTCATGTCACACAACCTCAGAATATGTCAATCCTACCAAGCACTTTAAGAGAATGTGGAAATGAGAGATGCCTGGATCACCTCACCAGATGAATGGCTGTTGCTGTTGAAAGTCTTACTGCTCCAGTACAACTAGCTTGATGATCTGTTCCATGTCTCACTCCTGTTTACAGGGGTCCTTCAGCTGCTGCAGTTAAGCAAAGGGCTGGCTGACCAAAGGGAGCTATTATGACCAAAAGCAGTGCTTCTCAGCCAATGCTCTGTATAACATTGTCCTTATGACAGTTGAATAGTCCTTCTGCATCCATGGCAGCAGCTGCTGGACGGCAAGATGATGACCTGAGCTGTTTCTGTTTTTTGGAAGGGGTTCAAAGTACCACTGGTGCTCATTGTGCAGGTCAAGAAGTGCTTGTGTGGGTTTGGTTAAAGAGGACAAGAGACTTCATGATCTCACAAAGTATAAAGTTTTTCATGACAACCTCACAGTCTTCATCGAAAACAAGTTTCAGGACCACTGTAGAACCCCAGTGAATGCAGCCAAAATTTGCCTCAGCACCAGGCTTGCATTTATCCAGGCTACATTTTTTTTCGCTGCATTTCTCACAAAAAGGACAACAACAGTGTATGGTTATATTCCTGATTCTCAGCTTTTTCTTCATGTCATTGCCTGTTTGTTTATGTGCATGCATGCATGCATGTCTCGCAAGGTCTGTCAAAGGTATATCATACTCACTCACTTTGCACTCACTTTGCACAGTGGAGCAGCTGATGGGCTATCCAGAGAATGGATATGATCAGGAAAGTGACCTATCTGAAGTTGGTGCAACAATTCAAGCACATGTGGTGTTCTTTGGCTGAGTCAACTCGCTGTCAAGCATGTTTTTGGGACTTGACACAATAGACCATGAATGGCCAAAGGCTTTCTGTATAAGATGCTGCCTTTTTCACTGCTCCCACCCCACTGGATCAAGCAATACCACTCAGAATTGCAATATGGCAATTAATCTGGGAATGGTGTGCTCCCCACCTATTGGACTTTATAGTTATGCTGTCCAGTGCCTAAAGTGTTGCTGGGCTTCACCCATCATGAGGGCTTGAATATCTGTGAAACAACTATGAGATGCTTCATTTCAGGGTTTGGCACCAGTGTGACACTAAGCAACTCAAAAACAAAGCAGAATCGGGTGGAGATGACTATGGAACATTTTTGTAAGTGCTTCTGGATAGGGATAAAAAAGTAACTAGCACTATTTAACTAAAGAGTCTTACTGTTTGCTCAAACCAGTTTAGCCTTTATCTTCTAAACTATCTCATTAACTAAACATTTCCACCAACAGAATTGCTACTCAATAGATGTTTTTCATATAATTTTGTCTGTAAGCTTTATAGACTGTTATGTGTCCTTGGAGACTCACAATTTCTGAAATAATTTATCACAAAGTCACTGAAGTCAGAGTTCTTCAACCTAAACATTATCTGAAGCTTGTGACCTGTATCTGCATGATTTTATGCATTACTTTGGTGCCCCATGATTGACCAATTAGATAAATGCATAAAAAACAGGAAATACTATTAATAAGGTTAATCAGTGAATATATCAAATTAGCTGGTAAATCTCAGAAAGCTTGGTCAGAAGGTCACCTGAACCTTACCTTACCAACTCCCAATTAATTACCTGCAGGCAAAGTCAGCCTGTCTATCCACTCTCCTCGTGTGGCTTCAGACAGCCCTACTCTTCCAGTCTCAGCAGCACCCCGTCCTATTCCAGGTATAGTATCAGCTGAAATCATCCGGTTTCACCTAAAAGTGCCTGCTTGTGCAACTTCTGCCCAGCCTCGCTTGCATAAGCTTTTGCCATGTATGTGCCCTACACTGCTTTAAATAAATAACTGCCCAAAGACTATGTGGTCATGTGTATATAAATAGAGATATTTGTTGTTTAAACTGAGGTACTTGCAAAACCTCTTTAAAAAGACATATATAAAGACTAATAATGCTTTCAACCAAAGCTTGTAACTCAGAATTCAACTTAACCAGGATTTCTATCAAGAATTTTGGAAAGTTCTTGTTAAATTCTACCCAGACAGCACACATATTCATCAGCCTCAGAGTGCCACTTAAGCCTCAGAGCAGTAAATCAGTCTCAGAGCGGCATGTCCAGCTGCTATTTCCAGCATCTGACAAGCATCCGCAATATGTTTGGACAAAAGCACAGAAAAGTCTGGTCAATGTTGACCTGAAAAGTTACATTGGCAAAATGTAGCACAGAGAGCATTTGTTAAGTGGCAATATTTTGCAGCGACATCTGCAACAAAATGCTCACCAGATGATGAATCAAAGCTACAGTAATACCATGGAAGTTAAAATAACTACTGACATCCAAAAGTAACTTCCCTTTTCTCCCTCCTTTTACTTTCCACTTCACCATTCTCATGGATCATCCTTATCAATCAGTCCAGCTTTCTCTTGTGACGCTTATATGGGCAAAAGAAACTTAATGTCCGACTGAATGGCATTAAAAAAACTTCAGTTCTAAATGTTTCTAAATGTAAGTTAACCTAAGGAAAAGAGGTCAGCTATTTAATGTTACTTCATGCTACAGCTTCTCAGTGGCAATGCTGAGATTGCAGCTTTCGCTGGCATTGCGTCAGGAGACCCACAAGCTTTTGTGTACTTGCGTGAACCGTGTCCGTGTTTAGGGTTTTAGTGTTTGGTTGTCTGGATCTTATCTAGATGTTTTATTTAATTATTCATTTTATTTTTATTTTTTTTTTTTTTGTTTGTTTGTTTTAAAATTTTTACAGTCCTGGATATGCGATGACCAGAACAAGTTTTTTGTATAATGAAGTGCTCATTGCTTTTTGCCATGAAGAAAATAATGTTTACCTCTGTTTACTTTTATTGTTTGTGTTTTTTCTTGAGCTGGAGTTCTTTTTTATGTCATTCAGTCTGACATTAAAGTTTTTTTAAATTGAATCGTGTCCCGTCATTATACACACACAAAATTGGGATTAGGCAGTGGTGCCTCAGGCCCCCAAGTTTGTGGGTTGCTGTTTTGAGGGTCGAGGTTTGATTCCTGCCACTAAACAAGGCCACGGGACTGACCAAAGTACAGGATGATCTGCGAGGACAAGGTAAGAGAGGAAGGTGAAGGGGTATATAATAGCTTTGATTTGCCCAAACATCATCTGGAGAGAATTTTCCAATTACTGTAGCAAACGCTCTCCGTGGTACATCTTGCCGACGTAACCTTATATATGAGGATTATGTAACTTGATATTCATCTGCCAGACATACAGGTGCATCTCAATAAATTAGAATATCACCAAAAAGTTTAATTGATTTCAGTAATTCAATTCAAAAAGTGAAACTCATATTATATAGATTCATTACACACAGATTGATATATTTCAAGTTTTTATTTATTTTCATTTTGATAATTATGGCTTATAGCTAAAGAAAACCAAAAATTCAGTATCTCAGAAAAATAGAATATTATTTAAGACAAATAAAAAAGACATTTTTAACACAGAAATATTGGACTACTGAAAAGTATGAACATGTTCAGCACTCAATACTTGGTTGGGGCTCCTTTTGCAGGAATTACTACAGCAATGAGGCATGGCATGGAGGCAATCTGTCTGTGGCACTGCTCAGGTGTTATGAAAGCCCAGGTTGCTCTGATAGCGGTCTTCAGCTTTTCTGCTTTGTTGTGTCTGGTGTCTCACATCTTCCTCTGGGTATGGTTAAACCAGGTATTAGTACTAAGTCCTGTACTAGAAGTCCTGCTGGAAAATGAAATCAGCGTGTTCATAAAGCTGGTCAGCAGAGGGAAGGAAGTGCTCGTAGATGGCTGCGCTGACATTGGATCTGATAAAACACAGTGCACCAACACCAGCAGATGACATGGCTCCCCAAAAGCACTACTAACTGCAAACTTTACACTGAACCTCAAGCAAATTGGATTCTATGCCTCTCCTACTTTCCTCTAGATGCTGGGACTTTGACTTCCAAATTAAATGCAAAAGTCCTTTTTTTTCATCTGAAAAGAGGACTTTGGCCCACTGAGCAACAGTTCAGTAATTTTGTTCTTAGCCCAGGTGTGATACCTTCATGGATACGTCTGTTTGTGGTGGCTCTTGAAGGACTGTCTCCACCTGTAGTCCACTCCTTGTGAACCTCACCCAAATTCTTGAATGGGCTTTGTTTCACAATCCTCCCAAGGCAGCGGTTATCCCCGTTTCTTGGGAACTTTTTTTTACTACCCTATATGTTCAGGGTGTCAAGTCAGCAACTAGTCAACAGTCTTGGCCATAATTGATAGCATAATGATAAATCAACTTTTAGATTATATTATTGTTCCAGTTTATTGAGATGCAACATGGTGCCGATGGTAAACAAAGTAGTACTTATTTACCTTTTTTGTGCTTTTATGCAAAGTATTATGTTGAATACAATGGGCATTGGTGGTTCAGTGGTAGGTCTTTCGCCGGCCCGGGTTCGGTTCCCAGCAAGTGCCCAAACCCCAGGCACTTGACGTAGTGCCAGTCTGTAGACCGGATAAAATGAGAGTTGCATCATGAAGGGCATCCGGTGTAAAACCTATGCCAAGTTGTTGTGTGGATCAGTTGGTCTGCTGTGGCGACCCTTCAAGACTAACAACATTATGTTGCATATAATACAGTATTTATTTTAGATCATGCAACATCCAGGTATATTAGTTTGTTAAATCTAAAACTGACAATAGACTTTACTGGTAAATATACATAACTCATTAAAATTAGATGGCTAGGTTGAAGCTAACAAATGACAATCATGTTTTTTGCCAACTTTTTATAGTTTGAATGCATGGAGGTCAGAATATATGTATTTTTTTTAATTCAGTGCCACAAGGTTAATGCAGCATTAGATCAGATATTGCAGTGCAATATCCAATATTATTCTAAGACAGTCACATAACAATACAATTTTATTTAATGTCTTAATTGCTAAATTGCCATTGATATGGGCTTATGTATACTTGGACCTAAAGTAACATTACATTTTTATAGTTTAGAGGAGCTCAACACCACAAGATCAATATTTCAGATAATGATATTCAGATATAGAGCAATGAAGATGAAAAATCTATAATTAATTAACAGATTAGTGTAAGAGTTTTAACAGATTAGTGTAAGAAAATTGAATGATGGGCAAGGCTCCTGCTTTGTGTGTGGTCAGCTCTTTTTGTCATAAATTGGATGATGAAGACTCTCTGTCCTTAATGTTTTACTTGATGAATGGTTTTAATTAGGGCCCAAGCACTAAATGTGCGCAGGACCCTCTTGTTTTCCTAAGGATTATTAGGGCCCAAGCACTGTAGGTGCGCAGGACCCTCTTGTTTTCCTAAGGATTATTAGGGTCCAAGCACTATAAGGTGCATAGGACCCTCTTGTTGAGGCCGGTTATTTTGGGTCGTTTGCAAAAAAGCACCCGATGGATATTCCTCCTAGGGAATTAATACAATCGCTTCCAAACCATAGTGTAGTGGTTAGCACTGTCGCCTTGCACCGCCAGGGTTTGGGTTCGATCCCCGGCCAGGCTCGATTCCCATCTCTGTGTGCATGGAGTTTGCATGTTCTCCAGGTGCTTGGTGGATTTCCTCCGGGTACTCCGGTTTCCTCCCACATTCCAACGACATGTAGGTTAGGCTAATTGGTGTTCCCAAATTGCCCGTTGTGTGTGAATGAGTGAGTGTTTGTGTGTGTGTCTGTGCCCTGCAATGGATTGGCACCCTGTCCAGGGTGTACCCTGCCATGTGCCCTAAGTCTCCTGGGATAGGCTCCAGACCCCCCTTGACCCTGAATACAGGATTAAGCGGTCTAGATGATAAGTGAGTGAAAATTGCAGAGGGTTTTTTGATATCTCAACCGGGTCAGACGTGATAATGTCTTAAACATACACCGAAAAATAATTAATAACTTTTTGTGTGGCATTATATTGTGACATTATATTCAGTGGCACCTTCAATGACATCACGTTCAGTGACATCACATTCAGGAACATCATAGTGTGACGCTTATTTTCCAGCATCTGCGGCCTTTTGAACACATTGTATTACAAATGTTAACACACACATGCACGTGCACACACACACACACCACACATAGCACACACATCACTAATGTTAACACACAGACTCACACACCATACACACAAACATGCACAAACACAAGCACATTTACAGTACTCGCAAGCACACACACACACACACACCAAACACAAGCTATCACACACATCACTAATGTTAACACATAGACTCATACATCATACACACAAACATGCACAAACACAAGCACATTTACTCGTCACACACAGACTGACACATCCACACGCCACACACCTCTCTCCCTCGCTCTCACACACACTAACCCTCCAAATTCAAATTTTATTTGTCACATACACAGTCATACACAGTACGATATGCAGTGAAATGCTTAGACGACTGCCTGTGACCTTAAAACAAAGACTATTAATATGTAGTAAAAATAATATATATATAGGAAATAAATATTAGGAACAAAACAGAAAGTAAATAATAATAAAAAAAAAAAAAAATAATAATAATAAAAAAAAAAATATATATATATATATATATATATATTGTAGGATTACAAATTTATAAAATGTTAAATCTAGGTTCCAACAGAATAGTATATAAACTGAAAAGTTATGTACATTGGGTTTTAAATTTTGAGGTAAAGATCATGACATTCTAAGGACATTAAGTCTGGTAACCCAGGTGTCCGAGACATTAACCTATTGTCTTCATGTACTTCCTGACCACTGGGTAGGGTCCCAAGGTAAATGTGAATGCTAATCTCAAGGCCAGACTGTGCCTTTGTCACTATGATAATGTGAAGGTCTGGGCGATACTGTCAGGCTGATTAGATTAGCACCTATGCAGTTGAAAGGCACTGTTATACTTATGAGATCAGGGCTGGGGAACTTCCGGTACCAGGCTGATTCCTGTACTACACTATGCTTTGTTTAGATTATCTCCATCTCTTTGTATCCCTCCCCCTTGTAAAGTATAAACTCTCCAGAACGGAGTTATAATTTTTAGACTTGGATGACTGCAGTGACTGGGGGAAAAGGTCACAACAATATATATATATATATATATAAAGTAAATTCAACTAAAAGAATAAATAAATACTATTTATAGAAAGAAAGAATAAATTTAACTAAGAAAGAATAAAATAAAATATCTGTATAATACAAAATACAATATACAATATAAGAAAGATATAAGAAAAACATAAGAAAAATATAAGAAAAATAAGAAAAACCGAGCTGTACAATAGAAAAAATAGAATTGGGGAAATTTATGTGGGAATGGAGTGAACATAAATAGAATAGAACGGAATGTCCAGGGGTGTGCAAATATGCTGTAAAGTGTCATATGAAAGTGACTTGTGTGCATATTTATAGTGACTTATGTGCATATGTCCATGAGTGTGCAGTGACCACTAGTGTCAGTGGATGTCCAGAATGTCCAGAGTGAGTGCAGAAACTTGTGGATGTGCAAAGTGGATCAGTACTATGTGGTGTACTGATTAAGAGACCAGAGCGGAATCGCTTCCCTGACCTCAACAGAGAGAAAAGTCCATTGTTGGGATGGCTGAGGTCCTGCATGATCTTCCTGGCCTTGGTCCATCACCGCTTGCTGTAGATTGAGTGCAGGTCAGGGAGCTTGGTGCGGATGATGCGCTCAGCTGATCGCACAACCCTCTGTAGAGCTCGTCTGTCCTGCATGGTGCTGTTCCCGAACCAGGTTGTAATGTTTCCCGTCAGGATGCTCTCTATGGTGCAAGATTAGAAGTTCCTAAGCACCTTAGAGGGCAGTCTAAAGTCTCTCAGGCGTCTGAGGTGGTAGAGACACTGCCGGGCCTTTTTCACCATGGTGTTGATGTGACAGGACCATGACAGGTCCTGTGTGATGTGAACACAGAGGTAACGGAAGCTCTCCACTCGCTCCACTGGGCTCTTGTTGATGACGGGGGTCTGGTAGTTCCTCTTCTGCTTTGTACTGAAGTCCACTATCAACTGCTTTGTCTTGCTGACGTTTAGAAGGAGATTGTTCCTCTGGCACCAGTTTTCCAAATTTCCAAACTTCTTCAGGTAGGCCGCCTCATCGTTGTCAGTGATCAGGCCCACCACGACGGTGTCATCAGCAAACTTAATGATGGTGGTGGAGTTGGTAGAGGCTACGCAGTCGTGTGCGTACAGTGAGTACAGTAGAGGGCTCAGAACACAACCCTGGGGTGCTCCAGTACTGAGAGTGAGGGAGGCTGAGACATGTCCACCCATCCTTACGGCCTGTGGTCTGCCAGTTAAGAAGTTGGAGATCCCCTTCTAGTGTCCAGATGAGTGAGAGATGTATGAAGAAGATGAGCAATAGCGTCATCTGTAGAGTGGTTTGAACGGTAAGCGAATTGAAGTGGATTCAGTGTGTCAGGTGGTGAGGAGATGATTAAGTTTCTGACCAGCACTTCATCACCACTGATGTGAGGGCTACAGGTCGATAATCATTGAGAGAAGCAGGATGGAGTTTCTTCGGAACAGGAACAATGATGGACTCTTTGAAGCATGTAGGGATCACCGACTGAGATGAGGAGAGGTTGAATATCTCCGTGAACACAGGTGCTAGCTGGTCTGCGCAGGCTCTGAGGACTCTACCTGAGTGGTGTTCACTCTCCTGAAGGCTCTCCTCACGTCATGCTCGGAAATGATGAATGCATTTCCGGTGCTGGCAGTGTCTTCCTGTCTGCAGCCGTTAGCACCGCTAGCATTAGCATTGCTAGCGTCTATAGCTGCAGCCTCAAAGCGAGCATAGAATGTGTTCAGCTCGTCTGCCAGAGTCATGTCCGTGTTCGTCATGCCGGGTGTTGGTGCTTTATAGTCCGTTATTGTTCTTAGTCCCTGCCACTGACTCCTAGAGTCACTCTGTTGGAGTTGTGACTCTAGTTTCCTCCCTCACACACTAACGCGCACACACACACAGACACACGCACACACACCTATCGCCCTCACTCTCTCACACACACACACACACACGCACACACACACACACACACACACACACACACACACACACACACACACACACACACACACACACACACATGCACTAACGCACTCAACAAATATTTAGGGCTCAAAATGACATTAGCCCTGTATAGTGTGTGATGTGTGCAAGTTGTGCGGTGCAAGGTCTTGACACACTCAAATAACACACAGGTTTTGCGGTGCACCCAGGGTGCCGATGGCGCAGGGTGCTTGGGCCCATCATTGTTGCTTGCAACTATATTTCTAGCCTTGCAAGCTCTTGCAAACCATTGCTTTTCACGTCAGCTCTGCCATCAAAGTATTGATTTGTAGGCATGTTAAATTAAATAATAATTTTACTATATAATATTTATATACATTTTATTTCATTGTGGTTAGCATAGTTGCCTTGACCCTTCTGGGATGAGGGTTTGAATCTTGCCTCTGGTTTGCATGCCAGTGGAGTTTGCATGTTTTCCCTGTGTTAGTGGGTTTCTTCCAGGTATTTTGGTTTCCTCCACAGTCCAAAGACATGCAGTACATGCTGACTGGTTATTCTAAATTGTATGTAGTATGTAATTGGGTGTGTGAGTGTGTCACCCATCAGGGTGTATCTTGTCTTGGACATAAGTTCACTTGAATAGCCTACAGGTCTTGCACAGGATAAAAGGTAAAGATGAAGAATGAATGAAAATTAATTTATGTTTATAACAAATGACATTCTTGCAAAGTAACTTTAAAGAAATGCAGATCACAGATTTTTAATGTCCGAAGTGATTACTTTCCGAGATGACATGAAGAAGAAAACCTTATTTCCAGGTGATAAGGGACATAGGGGGACTGATAGGTAAAAGGGGATTGATACCCTCAGATTCTCAGGACCCTCAGGAAGTACAAGGCTAAGTATCTAGTTAAAAGTATACATTGAAACAGAAAGGTAAGTGTTGTGACCTATATTTCGTCTGCTCATAAAATATAAACAATACTTTCTGCTTTTTGTTAACAAATGTATAACAAGTGGTAACTCTAGATTATTGAGACACATTTTTTTCTACCAGTTGTTGGGACCAGAAAAAGTCAAATCTGAAGACTCTTTTTAAGAAGCTTTTTATACTTACTTTGAAAGGATCTGAGGAGGTAAGGGTGTAATCATCATTTATTATTAAAAGTCATAATTGTTGAAACAAACACAAACTCTATAATGAGACTAGAATATTTGCTTTAGTGCTAACAACTAACATAACTATTTGTATAGGCACCCTTCAAGGCATGGTCTCTGTAAGACCCGGGCTGAAGTATTTGCGGTATTTGGCTTCAAGACATTAGCAGCAGATCCTTTAAATCATGTAAATTGCAATTTCTGGCCTGCTGCAACTCTTTGCCATGTAAGTCAACCCATTTCTGCACATTTCTGTAGTGTGGCAGGACAACATCGTTATTACAAAGGTGTGCACTTAGCTTGCAGAAATGTAAAAAAAAAAACATCAAAGTAACATCCACAATAATGCCAGGACCCATGGTTTTACCGGCAGAAAATATTGGCCAAGCATCATACTACCTCCACCAGTTTGCCTTCTTCTCTAAGTGCATCCTGGTCCCATCTCTTCTTCAGGCAAGAAACACTTAAGCAATCCTGGCAGGAGGGAAGAATTGAAGTGTAGTTTAAAGTGTAGTGTAGTTTATACAACTCGTAAGATCTTTCCCCTGGGGCACACCACAGACAACACATGGCAAAAAAGGGTAGTTTATTGAGAAAATGGGGAAAGGAAAGGATTTTTTTAAAGAAAGGAGTGAGCATGTGCAGGCTCCTCAACAGCATGTTTTACAGTTGCATCCAGTCGTGAGTTAAACACCGCAATCTGACGTGTGGCTTTTCTTGCCTGGGAACAGGGGCCTTACGTCAAGGCCACCTCCATTTTCCCTTTCGGAGGTTGTAGATGGCTGGCTTCCACTTGTCCCTTGGCAGCAGGTTAAACATTATACATACAGTATATATAAACAATATACATTCCATACATCTTTAGAGCCTCTGGGGCACTTGGGATGGACTCTATTACTTTCCTCTTTCGATGACGGTGTGTCCACAGGTCTTTCATGCTCCTCGATAGTATGTTTTACGGTCATAGCCAGCTGCCCTTACCCAGCCACAGGCGAGTCAAACGTGACCATCCAACGCTTGGGCAGTTTCCAGCCTGGGAACAGGGGCCTTACGTCAAGGCAGCGGCCTTGTACCTTTTGACAGAAGCTAAAAGCGCGGGGGCAGCTCATGTGCTCCTTCAGCGGCTCTCTGCATACCTTTAACACTTGTATTGTCTTCACTTTTGGGACCCTCTGGTGTCATTCCTGTCAAACTGACACGGAACATATTTGGGGATTTAAAAACAAATTCTGAAATAAAATTTTACTTCATAAACCAAAAAAAACAACAGAGAGAACACATAATATGTTCAATAGTTACTCCTCAAGTCAGCTTCTTTGGAGCTTCCTTTAGTTCCAGTCTGGGTTGATTGCCACCCAGCTTGTAAATGTGTTATAAGTTGAGACATCAAGAATGTAGAAGATCACGAGTGGCCACCATAGCGTTCTTCACTGACAGCTGTAGCAGGTCAGCAGCTTATCAAACTGACTCGAGGACCATATGAAGGATGCAAACGCATGGGGTATTACTATACCCCATGCGTTTGCAGTACCATGTGTTTTCAATTACAGTGGAACCTTGGATTACGAGCATAATTTGTTCCGGAAGTGGGGTAGTTTTCCAAAACACTCGTAAACCAAATCATCATTTCCCATAAGAAATAATGAAAACTCAGATTATTCGTTCCACAGCCCCAAAAAATAAATACATAAAAATAATTAATACAGTCTATAAAATGAAAATAAAACAAATTAATCTGCACTTTACCTTTAAAAAAAAAGTAAAAATAAATCCTGACAGATAAGTGTTTTCGTTGGTGCGCGCAGGCGCCGTGTGTGTGTGTGTGTGTGTGTGTGTGGGTGTGGAATTAGCCCTTTCCTCGCCTCGTTTTACACAGTAACACTCCTCCTCCCTCTCCCCACCTCGCTTTTTAAGATTCACAACAAACACACACACACACACACAACGGAAACACCGTTTTAACAGGAAAAATAGAAATTTCTCTGAGACTGCCATGAGCGCATATTAACGAAATCACTTTTTAAGTTTCACAACAAACGCATAAACACAGCGGAAACACCGTTTTTAATGGAAAAAAGCGAGACTGGCATGAGCGCATACTAACAGAATCACTTCAGTTTCACAACAAACGGACACACACACACAAACACGGAAACACCATTTTAACCCTTTCATGCATGAATTATGAGAACCTCAGTCAAGATTTTTTTTCCTGAGTGTTTTCATTCCTCTCTAGGCTTGAAAATAAAATGCAATTGAATAAACCTATTTTTCATGGAGTTACAAATATGTCCACTCAGGTGGACACCATACGTTTGACATTTGAACCAAAGAAATATGCATTTAACTAACCAATAGAAGAAAATGATGTACTGTGTGAAAATAAAATGTAACCAGTTATTATAATTTGGCATAACATCCAGGGCACAACCAATATATATATATATATATATATATCTGTTATAATATATATATAATATCTGTTTCCATCAGCTAAACATGCCTTTACAAAAAGTGCCAAGTATTGTTTGTGGGTCAACAAATGCTCTTTCTCCCCTATGTTATGCTATCACCTCTCATCATCTACTTTTCCAATCTATGTTGTATGGAAATTGGCAAAGCATTTATTCCCAGGAAGGTTTTCAGTTCTCCTTTTGTCAGGGACAGATTGTCTTTAACATTTTGGAGTGCATACAGATTGGTATTGTGCACAATATCATTCAACAGGTCTTGAATGAAAATAGATAGATAAAGAAATCTATTGGCTCTGTTCCACTAACATTTACCTTCCAGTCCCCTAGAAAACGAGGCAAGTCACCCTCAAACTGGTTGTCTTTGGTTTTCCACGCATTTCTGAACTTTTTCTGTCCCAGAGCTCTGTCTGGTATTATATCCTCAGCTCCCTCACCGTCTTCAGCTACCTCACCACCCACAGCTCCCTCATCATCCTCATCCTCAGATCCACTATCATTACTGCTATCATTGACTAATCCTGATCCTTCCCCCTTTTCTGGCAGCCATTCATCATCACTGCTACTGACATCACCCTCACTTGACTCAGATGGTCAGGGTGCTTGGGCCAGTCATCGTTGCTTGCAACTATATTAGTATGAATTGCAGTTAAAATTTAGCCAGTGATGCATGACGTCCAATTTAGTGGACATGAGATTAATTGCAAATTTATCCATGCACAAAATAAATATTTGGAAATTTTGGCAATCATATTAATCCTTAGATGTTACTTGATGCCAGCATATTTTTTTACCTACAAGGGTGTCCTGCTATAGAAGGATTTACAAGATATTCCTGGCATATTCTGCATTTCTGATTTCCTATTGGCCATCTTGGATTTGGGTTAGAAAAAAATGCACTTACCATTACTGGCATATAGGTGGCAGTGGATGCTTGTGCATCATCCCATACACTGGCATATAGGTGGCAATGTATGGGATGATGCACAAGCATCCACTATGTTAGCCTATATGCAACTATAACAACAAAACCCCTGTATACACAAGAGAACAGCTTTTAAATAGCTGTCCACTGTAGTGACCACTATGCACTATGGTTGGGATTGGGGAAGGTGAGAGAGTGACGCTCGGTGTCAAAATAAGAGTCGCATGCGTGATACATGATATTCGGCGCTTGTAAACTAATACTTGCTCAGTTTCCGATTAAAAAAATATTACAAATCTTTGCTCGGTTTGCGGAACACTCGTAAACCACGTTACTCGCAATCCGATGTTCCACTGTACAGAGAGAACCCAATAGTCTTGTTTTGATGAAAGTGACTATGCTAATGACACAGTTCAAAACCATGTGAAATTTGCATGAATGGTGCAAATGTTTTAAAGAAGGCCATACATCTGTGAATGGCGATCCCAAGGTGGCTCAGAGCCCATTGCAGGAGTTCCTGTGAACATTCAGCAAGTGGGACACCTGATCCGTGAAAATTTATGGATATCTTGTCAACTGCTTGCAGAAGAGATGCAACTTTCTCTTGGAACTGTATACACAATCATTTACAAACACCACTTGAATGTTGCAGGAACTTGATGTACTGTCATACAAGAACCCCATACAGTCCTGACCTAGCCTCAAGCAATTACAACATGTTTGGGCGATTAAAGGAGTTCCTGGGAGGTTTCAGACATGAAACAGGCAGTCCAAGCATTCTAAAGATGGGAAACCCTGGGATAAGTACATTACTGTAGCTGGGGATTGTATAGAGAAATAAAGGTAGTTTAAGTAGACTTAAAGTCTGAACTGACAAAGCAAACATAAACCTCATCCAGGTGCAATGTGAGATGTTTGTCATGTAGCGTTTCATTTATTTTTTCTTCCAGATAATTTGAAATGTCAATTATATGCCTTGAAACTGTCATTCAAATGTCAAACAACTTAGTATGAGTTTATGTTAAAGTATTTACAAGAAAGTCAGCTTTCTTGTTCATGATATTCTCTCCATCAATTGAGTTCTTTCTTAACATGATTGTTAGTGATCCAAGATGGCATTGTGGTAACAGCATGAGGCGGCCACTCCGGATTCAAAATGATGCTAGCCCAACTTATTTCTTTTGTTTCATTGGTACATGGATATTGCGGCAACTAATGTTAATGTCCACCACTGCCAAAGACACATTACAGAAACACCAAAAACATACACAAAGATCTCCTGAAGAAGCTATGCAATTTTGGCTTATTGTAGTGCCCAGGTCTCAAGACATTGGCATCCTCTGATACTGGTGGCCAGGGGAAGGGGAGTGTATCAAAATGGTGAGGGAGGGTCCATGCTAGGCTAAAAGCAAAACCTAGCCAGCAGATTTCCCATCCATCCTAATTTCAAATAAACTAGACTTTATCCGACTACATTGAACTACTGCTGAGACTGCTGAATGTTTATTTTCACAGAGACATATCTCAGGAACAGTTCTGCATGCTGAGCTAGGCAAACAGGCAAGCCCACTGGATCTTGTTTATAAAGCTCCCTGCACCCCAGTTATTCTGACCAAATCTATGTTCTACTAATTATACTATTCTAAGGGGCAAACTTTCCTAAGCCATCAGAAAGGGCAAAGTGAGCACATAACCATAGAATCCACAACCACTTCTAAAAGAGAGGCAATACGCGTGGCAGGGCATTCGAGTCATTGACAACTACAGAACAATAACATCTCCCTGTGACATCCCTTCCAAATGCACTGAACAACTTCTATGCATGGTTTGAGGTGCAAAATTATGTGGTGGTATGGAAGACGCCCCGCATCTCCAAACAACCAGATATTGTGTCTCAATGTGAGGAAAAGACAAGAGTCAACCCAGAGAAAAGCTGCAGGACCAGACAGCGTTCCTGGCAGCATTGTAGATCTTCTCACTGGCACCATTGTACGAATATGCCTTAGGCCATTACAATCATCCCTGAACCCAAGCCTTCTTGTAATGCTTGATGGCCGGTCTCACACATAAATTGTACCCCACCCCATCACTAAAGACAAGTCAATCTCGATCCCAGATTCTGCCTCCATTCCTTTTATATGCTTAAAGCTGAGGAGCAAGGATAGCACAAAAAAAAGAGAGATCTTCCTCTATCTCTCCTGCCAAATCAAAGACTTTATCACTGCCTAGAACCACAGTAAAGTCTATGATTAAGAACTGGAAGGTATTTGGTAGAACACAGACCTTCCCTGTATCAGCTTGCTCCAAACTGAATGAAAGAGCCGGGAGGAAACTGGTTCACTGAAACAAAGAGTGGTCAGTGTGCATGTGACAACACTATCACAAATTCTTATCAAATATGGCTTGTATGGGAGGGTTGCAAAAAAAGCCACACCTTAAGAAAGTCTACATGCAGTCATGACTATGTTTGCAAAAACACAGGTTGTCACATGAGACTAAAATTTCATTATTTGGCCACAACACCAAACAATATGTTTGGCAGAAATCCAGTATTCTACACTTGCCTACAGTAAAGCATGGATGGGGTAATATCATGTTATGGGTGTGTTTCTCTGCAGCATGGGCTGGAGCACTTATCAGGATAGAAGGAAATGGATAGAGCAAAATACTGCACTATGAAAATCTGCTACCCTCTGCCAGAAAGTCAATGGGAAAGATGTTTACCTTACGACATGACAGTGGCCCAAAGCACACAGCAAAACTGACAGCACAGTGAATGACAGAAAAGGTGAATGTCCTTGCATGGCCTATTCATAGCCCTGACTTGAACCCCATTGAAAATCTGTAGAATGACTTGAAGACTGCAGTCCACAAATGGTCACCAATTTAACTCAACTTGAGCAGTTCTGCAAAGAAAGTGGGCAATATTGCAAAGTCTAGACGTGCAAAGCTTTGTGTGTTAGCTTCACCTGATTGAGTTTACAAATCATTGTAAGGAGGGGATGATCCTTTTTTCAAATCAGAGTTTCAAATCAGCATTTAAGTGATTTCGTGATTTCACATTCCTTTTGACATTTTGAGGGGAGGCAAAGCACTCTATGCGCATACTCCCCTGCGTGCTCAGTGTGTTTTCCACACGTGCGCGCAAAATTATAATTTTTTTGTGCGCACTCGACTGCCTGCACGTGCGTGCAACATTTCTTTTCTGCAAAAACTGTCACAAAACCAACCAATCATAGACTTCCACACAATACTTCTCATTGGGTGTTTCTCCTCTAATCATGTGGCACCAAGCGTTCTAAATAATAAATATAGTTTCAAGCGAAAGTGAGCATGCCCAAGCACCCTCGCCATTGTCACTGGGGCATACCACACAACCTGTTTGTCTTTTGAGCGTGTTAAGACCTACAAAAAGCTATCGCCGCCTGGGTGCATCACACAACTTGCACACTTCACATAATATTGTTGTGTCTGTGACAACTTCATATGAAAATGATTAGACGGAGCAGTGACTGTAGATTCATTCGTTTCACTATCAAAATGCACGGCAGAAAAAGAATGTGCATGCTTCCCATAATAGTGCAACAAAATTAATGCGCATGCTCTAACAATACAATGTTGTTACGCTACTGAAAGTAGATCGCAAACATTACACTTCCTCCCTTTTTAGATCACTACCCCACAACCCTGAATAAGGCAACAATTTAACAATACAAACAATAACATCCTTACAGGATAAGATTTTTTTTTTTTTTTTTTTACAACGCACAGCAATCTGTGTTGTGAAAATCAAGGCAATCACAAGTCCAGTCTCTTAGGAGGTGTTCTGTGCCTAACAGGATAACGCCTCTGGAGCTGTGGTGTAGCCTCCATAGTAGTAGGACAGAGTTTCTGTAGCCGAAGAGGAAGTTGTCCCTTGTGTTGCAGGCTCAAATTCTCCTGGTTCATAGCTTTAACAGCCCTTTTGAAAGTTTGAACAAACCTCTCAGCTAAGCCGTTTGTAGCTGGATGGTGTGGTGCTGACCTGATATGTTTGATGCCATTCTTTTTAGTAAAAAAACTGAACACATCAGAGGTAAACTGTGGTCCGTTGTCACTCACAATCTGTTCAGGTAGACCATTCCGAGAGAAGATGGTCCTCAGAGCACTCACAGTATTTTCTGAAGTAGTAGATTTCATTGGCATCACTGCGATCAGAAACATGGAGTTCATAAATGGGCCAGCGAAATCTATGTGCACTCTGCCAGGGGGCTGAAGGCCACTCCCATGGATGAAGGGGCGCTTGCGGTGGCTCACTCTGAACCTTTTGACAACCAGAACATGTTTTAGTGATGTCTTCAATTTGTTTATCAATGCCCGGCCACCAGACATAGCTACGGGCTAGACTTTTCATTTTAACTGTGCCTAGGTGCCCTTCATGTAAAGTCTCTAAAACTCTGGAGCGTAGCTTTGATGGAACCACTACGCGAGATCCACACAACAGGGTTCCCTGGCACACTGAGAGTTGGTCACGTCGAGATGAAAACTCTGGAAACAGGGGATTACCATGAACTGGCCATCCCTGTAGAGTGATTTCGAAGACTTTTGACAAGCTAGGATCAAGCTTTGTTTGTCTTTGAATTTCCACATTTGTAACTGGCAGCTGACTCACCACTGATGTATGGTACACCTCTGCTGGGTCTGCAGAGTGGGACTGTCCTTCTCCGGTTGTTGACAGTGGCAGCCGTGACAATCCCTCTGCATTACAATTACAGTGCTTGGCCCCTCTAAACTCAATGTCGTAGCTGTGGGCTCCCAGGAATAGCACCCAGCGTTGTAAACGAGCTGCTGCAACCACTGGAATGCCCTTGCGGGGGTTAAAGATTGTTACCAGGGGTTGGTGGTCTGTCACAAGTGTAAACCGTCTCCCAAAAAGATAATGGTGGAACTTTTTGACACCCCACACTAAACTTAGGGCCTCACGGTCGATCTGTGCATAGTTTTTCTCTGCACATGTCAGCGATCTTGACGCATAGGCTATGGGGCGTTCTGATCCATCTGCCATGACGTGTGACAAGATACACCCTATCCCATAGGGACTTGTCTAATGGGCTGTACTGGGTCATAGTGGGTCAGTACTTCATCTGATGTAATCAGTCTTTTTGTTTCGTTAAATGCTTTGTTACATTCCTCAGTCCACTCCCATTTTTTTCCGATCTGCTGTAGTGTATTCAATGGGTGCAGCAGTGTGGATAGGTTTGGGAAAAACTTATGGTAATAGTTGACAAGACCCAAATATGACTTTAGCTGTGACACATTTTCTGGTTTTGGTGCATGGAGCACTGCTTCAATTTTGTCTGGTGATTTGTGTAGACCATGCTTGTCTATCATGTGACCACAATATGAGATTTCGTCCCTGAAGAACTCACACTTGCTTTTCTTTGCTCGCAAGCCATATGCACCAAGCCTTGTTAGCACCTTTTTTTTTTTTTTGGATTTTTCCCCGATTTTCTCCCTAATTTAGTCGTGTCCAATTCCTCCCCGTCACTAGGGGGCTCCCACATTAAGGCTACTACTACCACTCAGCCGGGAGGGCCGAAGACTATCACGTGTTTCCTCCGAACCACGTGACGCCAGCCGACCTGCATCTTTTCGAACTGCTCGCTTGCGCACCGTTGGGGTGCGGCATAACACACTCGGAGGACAGCGCTATCCGCTCCCTCCGTTGCGCGAGCGTATATAAGAATATATATACAGAGCGTGTATATAAGAATATATATACAGACGCCCCTGACTGGCTATAGAGCCGTGATTAATGTGGGAGCACTAAGTACCTCTCATCCCTCCCCTCTGAGAGAGCTCGGCCAATCAGCTCTCTCTAGACCTCTGGCTGCGAGAGGTTACAGCACCACCCGGGATTCGAACTAGCGATCTCCGGATGATAGGGCGAGCGCTTTAACCACTGCGCCACTCGGAGGCCGTTAGCACCTTTTCAAGGTGTACTTCATCATTCTTACCAGTTATAAGAATATATATACCAGAAGATAACATTGTGTTCCCGGTACGTCTTATAGCACTTGATCCATAGCTCTTTGCCATATTGCTGGAGCGGATGCTACGCCAAAAGCCAATCTGTTGTACTGAAATAGCCCCTTGTGTGTGTTGATTGTGAGGAACTTCTTGCTTGTCTCTTCGACTTCCATCTGAAGGTAGGCATGTGCTAAATCAATCTTTGAGAATTTTTGTCCTCCTGACAATGCTGCAAAGATGTCTTCAATGGGTGGCAGGGGGTACTGCACTGTGCGCAGCAAAGGATTAATTAATGATTAAGGCTTAAAATCCCCACATATACGCACAGCCTCAGCCTTTCTTTTCTTGATGACAGGCACGATGGGCGTAGCCCAATCACTCCACTCAACTCTTGACAAAACTCCAGAGTCCACCAGACTTTGCAATTCCGCTTCCACCTTTGGACGCAGAGCATACGGTACTAGGCGGGCTTTGTTAAACTTCGGCATTGCGTTTTCCTCCAAGTCAATCCTGGCCTTAATGTCTCTCAGTGTACCAATGCCTTGTCCAAAAACTTTTTCATGAGTGCTTAGTATTTGTGTCAACTTCTGTCTAACACTATGTGAAGCGCAATTGTCTGTTGCTTATATGTGTAAGGCTTTGATGGAGTGCCAGTCTAATTTGATCTTTTTCAACCATTCCCGACCCAAGAGGGGTGGTCCACCATGTCTCAGGACATATAAATCTAACTGCTGCATACTTCCTTTGTATGTCACTTCTACCCTGAGTTTTCCATCAGGACACACTCTTTCACCTATGTAGGTTTTGAGCCGTACTTGAGTCTTTACCAATGGCAGGGTGGTGAACAGTTGTAGTCGGATCTGGAAATTACTGACACTGCAGATCCTGTGTCCAGCTCCATTTTTAACTGAACACCAGACACTTCTGGTGTAAGCCAAATTATCTCTCTGTCTTTTTCTTTAGTGATACAACAGGCCTAAAAACAGGCCAGATCATTTGTGTCAGGTTCAGTTCCTGACCCGCTTTCACTCTTAGCGACATACTGCACATGTTTTACCTTGTACTTGGGCTTCCTGTCTAGTGGTTTCACCTTATGTGTCTGCTTGCCATCTGATTTTTGTTTACACACCCTTTCTATGTGTCCTGTTTTGTTACATTTTCTGCATCTTTTGTCCTTGAACCAGCATCATTTGCATCATGAGAGGTTTTGCCGCATCTGTAACACTTATGTTTATCATTCATTGTCATTTTGTGCAGCCCACTCTCCATGCCTTTTTTTTTTTGTAGCTCTACAGTGTCTCTGTCTGCTGTCTCCATTGACACTGCGATAGACAATGCTTTTTCCAGTGTGAGATCTTTTTCTGACAACAACCTCTTCTGTGTCCATGCATGCCGCACACCAATCTGTCACGCAGTGCATCAGACAGTCCAGTTCCAAATTCACAAAACTGAGCCAGTTTGCGTAATTCAGCAATGTAGTCAGAAATACTTTCATCCTTAGACTGGTTTCTGTTATGGAAACGAAACCTTTCTGCTATTACTATTGGCTTTGGTTTGAGGTGATTTTTTAATGTGTTCACAATCATCTGAAAGTCCTGAGTAGAGGGCTTTGTAGGAGCTAATAAATTTCGTAGCAGGTTGTACGTTTTTGCAACCATTAAGCTGAGAAGAGTCGGGACTTTCCTATCATTACTTATGTCATTTGCGACAAGGTAAAGTTCCACTCTTTCAATATATGACTCCCAGTCTTTATTTGCACTGTCAAATTCCTCTATTTTCTCAACACATGCCATGTTAGCAATAGTACTTAGCTTGTTGGCTGCACGAGTTCTGCTCGTTTCTCCTTTCCGTCTTGACTGGCCAATGCGGTCAAAATGACTATTCACGCAGCGGGGGCTCGCGTTAGTGTTCGTTCAGCTCGTCGCCAATCTGTTGTGTCTGTGACAACTTCATATGAAAATGATTAGACGGAGCAGTGACTGTAGATTCATTCATTTTACTATCAAAATGCACGGCAGAAAAAGAACGCGCACGCTTCCCATAATAGTGCAACAGAATGAATGCGCATGCTCTAACAATACAATGTTGTTACGCTACTGAAAGTAGATCCCAAACATTACAAATATGATGTAATAGGGCTGATGTCAGCTAAATATTTGTCAGCTTTGTGTGCGTGCATGTGTGCATGCGTGCGTGAAAGTAAGAGATGAGTGTGTGAGTGTAGAACGGGGAATTTTATGTTAAGACCTCCAAAAAGCTGGTGTACAGTATGTCTATGTGTGTCATCTATGAGTGTTAATGTGTGTGTGTATGTGTGTGTCTCTGAATGTGATGTCACTCAATATAATGTCACTAAACGTGATGTCACACAGAAAATTATTAACCACTTTTTCTGCATGAGTTTAAGGTATTGTACAGCTGACCAGTTTGAGATCCCAAAAATCCCTCTACAATCTTGCATCCTCAAAGTCTTTAGATCACATAGACCCGGTTTGGTGGCGATCATATAAATTCCCCAGGGAGAGTATATCAAAATCCTTCGGGTGCGTTTAGACAAATGACACAAAATAACTGACTTCCTGTTGAGTTGAGCCCATGACATGCAATGTGAAAGTTATTCGGTTTGATGTGATCTAAATGTCTACTGGGTTTTGTGTGCATACGTGCAGGTGTATATGAGCAAAATCTCATGTGACTCTCTGGCATCCTAATGGCAGCAGATTCCAACCTGTCTGCAAATTTTCATGAGTTTTTAAAGCATGTTAAGTGGAAAAAAAATCCTTAGAGGGTTCTGCTTGGGCCGTAATTATAAGGAAAGTGACCGAGTTGTCTGATTTCAAGTCAATCGATTTGAATTTTAGTTGACATAGCCTGAGGATGAGCTATATGGAAAATATAAGTAAATAAAAACTAGTTATATTAATAATATTATAAATAAATGAATGTTTTCATTTACAGTGCTTCCCTTATATAATCCTCCTTTAAATTATATAATTAAATCTAATACTAATATAATTTATATTTATAATATAATTTTCTTTTGATTCTGTAAAGCTGCTTTGCGACAATGACCATTTTTAAAAGCACTATAGAAATAAAATTGAATTAAAATCAATTCCATTATGCAGTAGTGCCAGCTGATTAGAGAAGAAATAAAAAAATCAAAAGTAGTGTGTGTAGGTCTGTGATTGGCTAGTTTTGTGGCATTTTTGTAACACTGGACAAAGTTGAGCAAGTGTGCAGCCCTCTAGAGTCACATAGAAAAAGACTGTTGCACTCACACGCTGACTTTGGACGCAGGGGAACCGAGCTGTTAAGTGCGCAGTGGAGACAATGCACATGCATAGAGTGCTTTGTCTGCCCTCAAAATATCAAAACTGTGCACTCAGGAACAGTGGCGGCCGGTCAATACGGGGCGCAGGGGCACCACCCCCCCTTAAAGTTAGACAGAGAAGAATGCTACTTTAACATGTAATTATTTAACATTATAATTATTTATTTTAATAATGTAATAAAGTCATTTAGTCACAATATTGCATTGTATTTCTTAATATAATTTATTTGCAATTAAAAAATTCTAAACTGTATTACATTCATTTGTGTTCGTGTACGCGGCGCGCCGGACAAACGAGTGTTTATGTAGGCAGGTAAATTTTTGAAAAGCATGTGATTTGAGGCTGAGCTCTAATTGGATCTATGCAAATTATCCTTGGGGCGCAGCACTGAGTGCCCCGAACCCTCCCACTTTTGTTCTTAGCGAATCAATATTGTTTTTAAATATTTGGGCTCATGTGATTGGACCATTCTCAACGAGTCTTTTCCAGCACTTCTTATGGCAAGGGGAGCTGGCTGACTGGATGCGATGTGAGTCAGGCCTTTATTTTATACTAGTAGTAATGATGCTTAAATCACCTGATAAATGGCTATTTACAGGCGACTATTAAAACCATAATTTTAATTTTGTTTGAGCCCTCCCAAAAACATTTTGCACCAGCCGCCACTGCTCAGGAATGTGGCATGAATATAACACCATACATTTGAAGAAGTGACTTGTGGTCAAGTGGAATCATCCGTAGACACCACACGCATCCTAAGCAGACCACACAAGGCCTCTATGCGACGAGATCTTCAACTAGAAGCGAGGCACCAGGATGAGTCAGCCAGGTCTGGAGGGCAGAGGGGTTCTGGATCACTGGCAGCGCCATGTGTAGCTCGACAAAGAGAGACAGAGAAAGAGAGGAGAAAGAAAGAGAACAGTTAGATATGGTCACAGTCACATAATGTATAAAGTGAATGTATTTTTTGTGCAAGCAGAGATAACTAAAACTAAATAACTAAAACGGAGAGCCAGAAGATGCACTCGTCTAATGCTACTATCTTCTCCGTTAAGGTGTTAACTAGTAACCACCTATCACAAATAAATGTATTATTAACGAAGGAGGACGAATGACTGAACATTCTGCACT
Source organism: Clarias fuscus (assembly GCA_030347435.1). Lineage (NCBI taxonomy): Eukaryota > Metazoa > Chordata > Actinopteri > Siluriformes > Clariidae > Clarias > Clarias fuscus. Next base: position 38,698,952 of record CM059212.1, read on the forward strand.
CCAAACACTAAATGAGCTGAATGTTCAATTCAATTTAAATTCAGTTTTATTTTTACAGTGCTTTTAACAATAGTCATTGTCGCAAAGCAGCTTTACACAATCAAAAGAATTATTTAAGTTTGTTGGCCTTGATAAGTGTTTAATGTACCTTACTCAGGGTTTTGTTGCTCGTAGCTACTCTAGAGAGATGTGGCATGGATGGATTCCACTTGCTATTTTAGACAGAAAATGCATTCTTCAAAAAACAGAAAAGCAGAAAAATTACAAAAGTGGAAGATGCAATGAAACTAAATTAAATCTGACTGAATTAAAACTGACAGTAAAATCAGTGTTGATCTCCAATGAATCAGTAATAGTAATATTAGAATTGCTTTGTTTGCTTAATGTTTGGTATTATGCATGAAACTGTTTTATACTTGATTTGTTACCATATTCATAAGATGGTTTATAATATCATTTGATTGATACAATGCTTAAGTAATCTGAAGAAAGTATAGAAGAATTAAGATTAAAGAGAGAAAAAGAGAATAATTTAGCTGAAGGACTGTGAAATCTTCATGCATCTACAAGACCTATATCTGACATGTTTAAAAATGCTTTAGACATGGCAGATTGGGGCAAGGTACTGTATGAGTGTTAAAGCAATGTAAAACTGGATCAAGTGCTGCACTAGTGCACACAGAATTTAAGCAAAATAAATGTATACCTTTATATCTAGCCTTTCTGAAAACAAACTCTGGGTGTGCAAAAATGTTTGTCAGATTAATGTGCAAAAATGATATAATAAAACTATATAATCTACATAGCCTTTACAAGACTCTACTTGTGTTTAGGTGCACTCACAGTGACGAAAACAACTTTATGATTGTGTAAAATAATGAAAGCAAACAGGGTGTGCTATTCTGTATTGTTTTCGGTGAAGTTGAGCGCGTCAGAAAATGAACCAAAACTACGTGTATACTTGCCTCACAGACGTGAAAAATATATACTTATAAAAAGACAAATGTAAAGCCAAATTTAAATGATGTAATTCATATGAAACGTGAATTATTGGCGCATCCATAGCTGCGGAGACGACGAGATGACATGATGACCTTCATCACTACAGCCAAAACCAAAAAAATCACTCATTTATTAATGAATTAATAAAATTGCCAGAGTCAGTCTCCTTGCTGTCCCCCAAATGACTTTGAAATGCAACTGATTTATTTTGCCCGCTGTCATTTGCCGTGGCGGTATGCACTGCGGTAATAGGCATTCTGATTGACTACCTACCTTGATGCACCTTGGTCCTGGAGGAACGTTGTTTCATTTAATTGTGTACTAAACTGTATATGGTTGAAGTGACAATAAAAGCCTACTTGACTTGACTTGATTTAGGGCCATGGTATCTATTACAGATGTTGCCTGGAGAGGGGTGGGGTCAGCAGGTGGTGGTAGCTCATATAAATATGTGTCCACCATCTGTACATTAGGCTTCAATTTTAAATCTAAATTAAAATTCTAATGTTTAAGGTTAAAACCTTCATAAAGCCCTGGTTACTGATGTCACTCAATGTGGGCCGTGTTTGGTGGCGGTGCTTGGGCTGGTCATCGTTTGTGTACGATGTGTAGAGTGTGTGTAGAATGTGTAATGTGTGTGCGTGTGTGTGTGTTTGTGTGTATAGTATGTGTGTGTATTCTGTGTGGGTGTGTTTTGTTTGTGTAGGATGTGTAGTGTGTGTATTTAATGTTGCTGATGTCAAATGACCCAAAATATCTGACTTTGTGTTGAGCCCATGACATGCATAGTGAGAATTGTTTAGCTCAATGAGATTTACAGTGGACTGTACTGAATTTGACATGCATATGTGCAAGTGTGTATGAGCTATGCAACAAAACCTCCAGTGAAGGCCCAGACTCCCAGGTGTTCTAATGGCAGTAGATTCCAACTTACTGTATGTGCTGATTTTCATGAGTTTTAGTTTTTTTGAGCATGTTAAGACCACCAAAAGGGCCCAGATGTTTGAAAAAAGGGAGGGAAATAATCCTTAGAAGAACAACTTATGATTATCAGCACTATTTGTTAAAACAGCATTATCAGAGTGAGAGTGTGGAGTCTTTCTGCATGCTTAGTGCTAATGTGTATGCTTTACCGCATGCTCGCGTCTGTGGTCCTTTGATTTAAGTAGCTTGTATTAGACATTGTTATTTTGTGAGCATTTTAAAATGCTGGTGACACACTTAAAAATATTGACATTTGCTGATAGTTGTGTCTTATACCTCTACTCACAACTGTATAAGAGGGCTACGTGTATGTAACTGCCCATCTGCTGACTGCAGTTGACAGCCATATTGTGGTTATTGCATTTAAGTTACTTGTTTCTTTTTTTTCTTCTTTTTTTAGTAGCATTATGATATACACACGTGGACAAAATTGTTGGTACCCTTTGGTCAATGAAAGAAAAACTCACAATGGTCACAGAAATAACTTTAATCTGACAAAAGTAATAATTTAAAAAAATTCTATGAATGTTAACCAATGAAAGTCAGACATTGCTTTTCAACCATGCTTCAACAGAATTATTTAAAAAAAAATAAACTCATGGAACAGGCTTGGACAAAAATGATGGTACCCCTAGAAAATACTGAAAATAATGTGACCAAAGGGACATGTTAATTCAAGGTGTGTCCACTAATTAGCATCATAGGTGTCTACAATCTTGTAATCAGTCAGTGGGCCTATATATAGGGCTCCAGGTAGTCACTGTGTTGTTTGGTGACATGGTATGTACCACACTCAACATGGACCAGAGGAAGCGAAGGAAAGAGTTGTCTCAGGAGATTCGAAAGAAAATTATAGACAAGCATGTTAAAGGTAAAGGCTATAAGACCATCTCCAAGCAGCTAGATGTTCCTGTGACTACAGTTGCACATATTATTCAGAAATTTAAGATCCATGGGCCTGTAGCCAACCTCCCTGGACGTGGCCGCAGGAGGAAAATTGATGACAAATCAAAGAGATGGATAATCCGAATGGTAACAAAAGAGCCCAGAAAGACTTCTAAAGAGATCCAAGGTGAAATTCATGCTCAAGGAACATCAGTGTCAGATCGCACCATCCGTCATTGTTTGAGCCAAAGTGGACTACATGAGAGACGACCAAGGAGGACACCATTGTTGAAAACAAATCATAAAAAAGCCAGAATGGAATATGCCAAACTACATGTTGACAAGCCACAAAGCTTCTGGGAGAATGTCCTATGGACAGATGAGACAAAAATGAAACTTTTTGCCAAGGCAAATCAGCTCTATGTTCACAGATGGAAAAATGAAGCATATGAAGAAAAGAACACTGTCCCTACTGTGAAACATGGAGGGGGCTCTGTTATGTTCTGGGGCTGCTTTGCTGCATCTGGCACAGGGTGTTTTGAATCTGTGCAGGGTAAAATGAAATCTCAAGACTATCAAGGGATTCTAGAGAGAAATGTGCTGGCCAGTGTCAGAAAGCTGGGTCTCAGTCGCAGGTCATGGGTCTTGCAACAGGACAATGACCCAAAACACAGCTAAAAACACCCAAGAATGGCTAAGAGGAAAACATTAAGTGGCCTTCTATGAGCCCTGACCTCAATCCTATTGAGCATCTTTGGAAGGAGCTGAAACATGCTGTCTGGAAAAGGCGCCCTTCAGACCAGAAACAACTGGAGCAGCTTGCTCATGAGGAGTGGGCCAAAATACCTGCAGAGAGGTGCAGAAGTCTCATTGACAGTTACAGGAATCGTTTGATTGCAGTGATTGCCACAAAAGGTTGTGCAACAAACTATTAAGTTAGGGGTACCATCATTTTTGTCCAGGCCTGTTCCATGAGTTCATTTTTTTTTTATAATTCCGTTGAAGCATGGTTGAAAAGCAATGTCTGACTTTCATTGGTTAACATTCATAGAATTCTTATTTATTATTACTTTTGTCAGATTAATGTTATTTCTGTGACCATTGTGAGTTTTTCTTTCATTGACCGAAGGGTACCAACAATTTTGTCCACGTGTGTAGGTTCCACGTTTGCACATTTTTGATCAAGGAATTAACTCTAGTCTTCCTGTGTGTTTTTGAAGGTTTTCTCACTCTCTTATTATGGGGCCATCTGGAATGCACCCTACAGGAATCCCACACCCTGCTATAGTGCCCTCTTCAGGCAGGCAAGAGCATGACCAGTTTGACATGTATGTGTAAGAAAAATATCTTAAATTTGCCTCTAGCTCTTAAGTAGCCTACAATATTGTTTTTTTTCTTTTCACTGTGTGAATCTATGATAGACAAATGAGTTTGTTTAAATTACCACATAAATTAAATTAAATAAATTTCACTTCTATTTGTGCAGTTCTTTTAACAGTGGTAATTGTCACAAAGTATGTTTACAGAATAAAAAAATAAGGAAATATTTATAACTTTTAATCTAACTTGTAATAACTTGTACCTGATGAGCAAGCTGGGCATGAAAGTGGTAAGGAAAAACTTGAGAGCTTGAGAGAATCCAGACTGAACAACAAACTCATCATCATTTGTGTGATATCAGAAGTATATACTGTAGCAGGGATTGATTTGTGGTCATACTGTGCACTATGAGGCTAAAAGTTCGGTATATGAAGTAATTTTTGTCGTTGGAAACTCGGGTGCAAAACTGGTGAATTTCAGTACTAAACTATTGAGTGAAAGCTATCAGAAAAAAAATGCCTGCATCAGGCACGTCCAAGACCATCTTTTTGGTTAAATGGAACTGTTCCCAGTCACTACACCACAAGCAGACCACATGCAGCCACCCTAAGAGCTCCATGCAACAAGAAATCCAACAAGAGTTCAAAGCAGGGCTCCAGGATGTGCCAGACAGGTCCGGAGAGCAGAAGGGGTCAGGATCGCTGGCAACTCAGGAGCAGAGAGAGAGAGAGCGAGAGAACAATTAGCTATACTCACAGTTTCATAACAGATAAGGCCAATGTATTTTTTGTGCAGAGAGCAAGCTAGGCAATCAGTTATTTCAATTTCCTCAACAAATCTGAGAAATCAATTGTAGTGGAGAAAGAGAGCATCCAAACATACCAGTTCACCATAATACTTTACGTCCATGAGTCCCCGAGATCTGTGCCTTTGCCTATGACAAATTTATTCACAATGGCTTGGATAAATAAAGAAGTTTTCAACCAAGATCACTGAAACTGTGTCTGAGTCCTGAACATTAATTGGAAGCCTATTCCATAACTTTGGTGCTTTTGAAGAAAAATCTCTGGACCCTGATGTAGTTTATCATCATACAAGGTATCAACAAGCAGCCTTCACCCTTTAATCGCAGTAGGCATGGCAGAGCATGAAAGACTAGCAGTTTAGTCAGGTATCAAACTGTGAGACCATTTAGTGCTTTTTATGTGAATAGTAGTATTTGAAAATCGATGTGAAATTTCACAGCCAATGCATTAATAAGCATCCAGTATCTAATGTCCTTCTCACATTCCCCAACTTTTTAAGCTGGTGTCTCTCATCTGACTGAGATGTATAACTGTGTGTCATCAGCATAACACTGAAAACTAATACCATGCTTATGAATTATGTTCCCCAGAGAAAGCATACAGAGAGAAAACACAAAATTCCACTTTAGTATGCATAGAATATTCACCGTATATCTACAAAATGTCACATAGGATGTGAGCCAGGTCTGTTCAGGCCTGTTCCCTTAACAATATTTTCTGATATATTAAGGAGCATATCATGATATACGTATGTTGTCAAAAGCTGCACTTCACAGGCAAAACAGGTCAGGCAATACACAACCCTGATCAGAGACATTAATTTCAAACATTGAGCTACTTGATCTCCTGGTGTTAGGATTTTATTTTGCCCTGTGAAATCCTGTGCTTTGCCCATGAGGAGATTCAAAGGCTTGCTTATAACACGATAGGTTATAACACTAAAATATGTGAAATTCTTTGAGCTTCCATACATTTTTGAGCTTCCTTTCACTATGGTAGTTATCAAGTTATTATTATTATTATGCAGTTCATGTTCTATATCACTCTTACTAATAAGAAATATACAGTAAAACAACGAATGCACTTTTAAAGAAAGTGCAGAAGATATTTTTATGTGCAGTTCGTAACTGGTTAACATTGACTGTTATTTGCTGTCTATAGAAGTGAAAAGATGAACAAATGAAACTTAAAATGTTATTTCCTTTCTGCATTGCAGTAAGCCTCATTCAGAATCAAAGAGGGAGAGAGAGCCTAAGAAACCAGTCATCAAGAAGCCTCTGAATGCCTTTATGCTGTATATGAAGGAGATGAGGGCAAAAGTCATTGCCGAATGCACGTTGAAAGAGAGTGCAGCAATCAATCAGATACTTGGACGTAGGGTGAGTGTTTCCCAGATTGATACACTAATGTGCTTAAATATGGGGATAATGCAGTGGTTCTCAAAGTGTGGGGACTAGTGGTTCCCTACTAGTGGGGAATACAGGCATGACAGGTGGGGCGCAATGAACGGGAGGAAATTAGTGGAAAATAATAGGAAAGTACTTACTCTAATTCATGCTTTTCTTTATTGACAATGAAGATCGTACACTCAAAACAAAACAATCACATACAACGAAATGGATCATTTAATACAAGTAAATTAAAATAATCAGTTGGGGGCCAGGAGAAAAAGTGGAACCATAGTGCAACAATAATGGTTTAACATCGGCATGTTAATTGCAATGGAACAATATAAGGAAACTTTTGGTATTATATATGTAATTATCATTCATTCCAATGTGTATGCTGATGTTTCTGTATTTTTGTTAAAAAAATTATATTTTATCAGGCAGTATAGTCTGGCATTTCTAGTTTCCAGTGTGGCAGCAAAGTTGCTTTTTGATCCTTCAGGTGGTGAACAAAAGGGAAGATCAATAGGGTCCTATGCTTTTTGTTGGTGTGCGGCATTTTGCGATGATCCCTAAATCATTCGTTGCGCAGTAGAGAATAATGGGGTTTATGCTTTCAAACATGTATAATTTAAGCGCTTAATCGAGAAAAAGGCCAGTGTAGCTTAAAGACAATGTAGAGAGGAAATATATGTGGGTATCTTATTTGCGGGTTTATTTACGGAGCTATTGAAGCCGGCGATGCAAATATAAAAGTAACTTTACTGCGGTCACAAACTGGGTCAGTAGCGTACGTAGTGGGCATAAGAAAATCAATGGATAAATTTGTTACATGGACCACAAAAAAGCAGGCGATTCAGCACCATCAGCCTAATCAACCAAAAAGCCAAAAAATATGATGAAGCCTATCTTGCACTTGGATTCATGGTTGGAATGGTGCGGTCAGAGGAGGGACCCATATGTGTTTTGTGTCCTAAACCGCTGGCAGCAGACAGCATGAGACCCAACAAATTAGGAAGATACTTAGAGACAACACACCCGAGTCACATTAATAAGCCTCTCGACTTCTTTGAAAGAAAGCTGGCAGAAGAATCGCATGGTAAGATCTGAATTAGTGGACAGCAAAGCACAAATTGTTGCATACAGAATTGCCCAGTGCAAAAAAACTCCAAACGATTGCTGAGCAGCTGATCCCCCCCCCCAATTATGATGAGATAAGTGACAAAGTAGGCCTGTTATAACAATTGTATGTGTATTTTATCTGTTTTGAACTTGGTGTTATTGGTTTAGAAATTGATATTTCAATAAATAGTAAACTTAGCCGGATTTAGTTATCATTTTGTTGAGAAGTGGGGCTTGAAAATTCGCCCACCCCCTTAAGTGGGGAATGACAGAAAATGTTTGATAACCACTGGGATAATGTAACAAACATTTGTTATCATTGATAAAAAATGATATATATCTTGCAATATCCTCTCCTGGGTCCAGACCACTTCCAGGTTCATGCAGGCAAAGAAGTACCATAGGCACATTTGATCATGTGTTTGTATGGTTGTATGGCTATAAAATAATAATATAACTATTTTTGTGGAACCTCGGTTTGCGAGTAACGCGGTTTGTGAGCGTTCCGCAAGATGAGCAAAGATTTTTAATAAATTTTGACTTGAACAAGTCTTGGTTTTACCGTACCGTGTATCATGTAGCACCCATGCGCATCTTGTTTTGACGCCTAGCGTCACATGATCACAACTGAGCCAATAGTTTTACTCTCTCTTGCGCTACTGTTTACTACAACACTGTGATCACGCGTGTTAGCGTAAAACATCTTTTATTTTGTGTTTGTATGTGTGTGTGTTTATTATAACACGTGTGTGCGCGCATGTAAAGCAAAAGTAAGTCTCATTAGAGAGGTTAAAGATCTATTTTCTCTCTCTTTCTGTATCAGCTTGCTGTTTGGGTGCGTACATTTGACACCCACCCAACCCCCACCCCCTCTTGTCGCCTTCACACACACACACACACACACCCCTATTTCTCTCGTCGTCTTTGCACGCGCACACACACACACACACATACACACACATGTACACACACTTTCTGCTTTACACAGAAAACCTGCTCTGTCTCCGTTCTTTTCAAAGAGAAAGTGCAGATTAATTTGTTTTATTTTTACTTTATAGAAGTGATTCCGTTAGTCTGCTCTCAGTCAAGTGTCATTAGAGAGATTTCTTTTTTTTATATATTCTTCTTATATAAGAATAGATATAAGAATATCTTCTTATATTCTTATATATATATTTATTATATATATTTATTATTCTTCATTATTTCTTATGGGCAAATATGATTTAGTTTACGAGCGTTTTGATATACAAGCCGTCTTCCGGAACGAATTATGTTTGTAATCCAAGGTTCCACTGTATTTTGTTGATCAGATTCTGAAACAGGGGAGGTGCAAGAAAGCACATACAGTAGAACCTCGGATTCCGAGTAATCTGATTTGGGAGTGTTCCGCAAAACAAGCAAAATTTTTTAATAAATTTTGACTAGATAAACGAGCGAGTCTTGATATAGCGAGAAGTACCACAACTGAGCCAATGGTTCTTCTCTAAGTATCTTTTCGATATACTCCTCCTAGGGAATTTTTACGATTGCTACCAAACCAGGCCGATGTCATCTAAAGACATTGAGGATGCAGAATTGCGGAACAACGCACACACACACACACACACACACACACACACACACACACACACACACACACACACTGCTCTCACAATGCACACACATGCACAAACACACGTATATCACAATGTTAACACTCTCACACTCACACAGACGCACGTATACACAAAAATACTCATACTCATGTATATCATACATCACAAATTTTAACACTCACACACTCACATCTCTGTCTCACACACCCACACACAGAAACACCCACACACCCACACACACTAACAAGTCACATGTCTCACACCTACTAACAAACACATCACTAAGGTTAGCACACAGACTCACTCACACACAGACTGACACATCCACTTGTCCCATACACATACACAAACACACACACACACACACACACACACACACACACACACACACACACACATACGCACACACCTCTCTCCCTCACTTCCATACACACACAAACGCACTCAACAATATTTAGGGCCCAAACTGACATTAGTCCTGTATAGTTTGTGACGCGTGCACATTGTGCACATTGCGGCGGTGGTTTTTTCGAGGTCCTAACACGCTCAAATAACACATGGGTTGTGCGGTGCCCCCGGGGTGGCGTTGGCACAGGGTGCTTGGGCCCGTCATCTTGTAACTATATTTTATTTTGTGATTGTATGTGTGTGTGCTCGCTCGGAGGTGTTTCTGTGTATGCTTGCATGGTGGTATGTATGCTCGCACGCAGGTGTGTATGCTCGCGTGGAGGTGTGCGCGCCCGCGTGGAGGTGTGCGCGCGCCCGAACGGAGGTGTGTGTGTGCTCGCGCGGGAGTGTGTGTGTGTGTGTGTGTGTGTGTGTGTGTGTGTGTGTGTGTGTGTGTGTGTGTGTGTGCTCGCACAAGAGTGTGTGTGTGTGTGTGTGTGTGAGATCGGTTTTATTTTTACTTTTATTTTGTATTAATTATTTTTACATGAATATTTTGGGTTGTGGAACGAATCTTCAGAGTTTTCATTATTTCTATGGGGGAAATTCACTTTGGTATATGAGTGTTTTGATATACAAGCATGCTTTCTGGAATTAATTATGATCGCAAGGTTCCACTGTATGCTATTAGACAGTACTTGTAGGGACCAAATAGTGCTACAGATCTGGCCATTAAGAATGAACACTTTTTCCTGATAAATCCCACAATTCGGTGCGCACCATGCCGCGAGATCCCTCGAGCAACATTCGGGAATTTAAATAAATGTGTTGTGCTTCATTGAATATCTGCCAGATGGCGCATGGAAGGACTTTATCTAATCTTTATCTACTTTATCTATCTTTGTTTTACTTGCACAGACCAAGTACAACGAAGAATTGTGTATAATTAGTTACCCTAAAACAATATTGTTTCCAATGCTGAAACAAGCATGAATTTTATTTTGTTTTACAAAAGATCTTTCATGATGCATGTGTGTATACGTGCTTCATATTATTTTCATAACGATGAAATTAGATGTACAAAATCGTTTTTTATTTAAAATTCATAATAAAAAGTTTCTTTTTGTAATGTCTTAACAAAACAATGGAAGACATGGCAATTCCTCGGTTTAAATGGTCTTAAAATTAATTGAACTTCCTGATAGTAGTAGTGTTAATTATGCGAATGTCCTGATTCGTGAATATGCCAACATATCTTCATTAAAACGAAAAAATGTGTCGACATTGAGCACCATCAGAAGACATGAATAAACACACACACATATATACTGTATAAGTAAATATTCTTATATGAACACAAAGTGCTTCTGGCTTTTTATAATAATCAGTGTCCATAATAATCAGCGGATACCCGCGGCTCGTACTTTCACTTTACAAAAGGCAGCGTTTTGATCAAAAGGCTGATAAACGCGTGCGATTTGGAATTAATACTGTTACGTGGCGCAGTATGGAGAGCCGCACCACGAGATGTTTTTAATGATAAGAGCCCTTACACATGGGCTTTAGAGGGGTCAACAAAATGTGAGAGTGCTTGGAGACCTTTCCGTTTGGAGATGGCGAAAACAAAAGGAAACTGAAAATACAAAATAAACAGAGCTCCGCCATCTCTACGTGAGAACGGACAGGCTCTGGAAACTAAAGCAAAAACTTGTATTCTCTCGGGGCTTATGTCTTTACCGAGGATTTATTTGAAAGAGAGGGGAGGGGAGTGTTTTTGCACTATTAAACTGAGTGCGCATGCTGAATTGTTGCGTGCCGCTCTCTCTTTTGCTCTCTCTCTCTCTCGCCGGCGTTCTAAGCAGACAGAGGCTTGGGCTTTGCCTCCGTTTTTCAAACAGACTTTGTCTGTTTGGCAACCGCGTGTATAAATGGCCGCGCCTTTGAACAGTTTAAGCACGGCTCTGCCCCTCGCGTGACCCGTGTCATTACAGATACTTTGTGTAATTCACAAATTTACTGAATATATTCAGATTTTGTAAAATAACGACAGCCGTTTCCTTCCTAGACCTTTTGTATGAACTGAAGCTCAGCATGATTTCTTTTCTTGTTTTAATCTGTAATATTTAAGTGAAATATATTTAGCGTATATACCTAAATATTCCTTTTTATGGAAAGATGTATTACGAATTGAAGAGCTGTTGTTCAGTTAGTGTTAACTATGCGAATGTCCTCATTTGTGAATTTGCCAACATATCTTCGTTAAAACGTAAAAATGTGTCGACAATGAGCACCATCAGAAGACATGAATGAACAAAAAATCTATATATTTTTTGGAAATATTCTTTTATGCACACGAAGTGCTTCGGATTTTTTATAATAATAAACATAATGTTTTTTTTGCTGTTTTTGTCCAGCATTTCATCCATTATTTGACCATGGCTGGAAATAATAGCTGGAATGTGGTTGTGAATTTATGACTGAAATAAAGCTGTTCATCGGCGTGTGTAAACCCCAATTTGTGCATAAACTTTCACTTTACAAAAGGCTGCATTTTGATCAAAGGGCTGATTAACGTGTGTGATTTTTCGATAAAAACTGCCAGAAAGTCATCGCTTCTTGCAATAATGCAGATCAAACATAATACACATGTCCATAAAAAAAGGAATATTTAAGCATATAAGCAAAATACATTTTTCTATTATATCCGCTTGTCTTTTTTGAACTACACTAGTAATTCCCATCCCACCCCCGCTGTTAAAAAAGTAACTCAGTAACGTTTAAATTTTTTATGAGCTATTTTTTACTTTTACTTGAGTAGATTTTTATAATGGTAACTTTACTTGTATTTCAGTAAAATTTCACTGAAGTAACAGTACTCACTTGAGTACAAAAGTTTATTACTCTTTCCACCTCTGCTTAAAATATATTCTTTTCTTTGTATATGTTTGACAGTGGCATGCTCTGACTCGTGAAGAACAGGCCAAGTACTATGAGCTTGCCAGGAAAGAGCGGCAGCTTCACATGCAACTCTACCCCAGCTGGTCTGCCAGAGACAACTACGTAAGTACTTTTAGTCACACAGGTACACACAAAAATTAAGCACTTATCACATTAGATTTGAGTAGTTACTAGGAATCATGCAACTCTAAACTGATAGACCAAGACAGTACTTTACCGCATGATCACCTATTTAATCCCTAAATTTCCCCAGAACTGCTATACAATGATATTCACATTCTGGTTCTACATATATATATGTATATGTATATATATATATTGAGACAAGTTATAATATGAATTAATTTAATTTGAACATTGACCTAATGATAGTACTAGAGGCTTTGAAGAGTAGAGATTAAATTGGTAACATGAGAACTGGAATTATCCCCAACTAATAGTCCACTATTTAAGTTAAACCTGATCCATTTTTGGTTTTTGACCATCCAGTGGTCAGGTGTTTCATCCAGTGGTCAGGTTTTGTAACATTGATGTGAAAATCATATTATGAAAACTTGTCAGAAATCAAATGACACAAGGATTATGAATTTATTTTAAATGATTCTAACGTTTAAAAAAACAACCAAAATCATCAAACCCATTTTTGTATTACAGAAGCATAGATTTAAACAACACAATAAACTTTTTTTTAGATTATTATTTATTTGTAGATTATTTGTAGAAGGATCTGATTATTTGTAGATTGATCTGAAGAATATCTACCAAATTATGTGCAGATATAAGATATTGTGGAAACATTTCATTTTTATTTTAAATGACTCATTTTGGTTTAGTGATTGTTCACTTTTTCCTTACACGGTTCACAGTTCCCTTCAAAACTGAGCAGTTTACTTAAACTAAACTACTTGCTGCTTGAAATGCAGCTAAGCACAGATATGCAGGATACCAAGTTTTAGCCAATACACATATGTTTGACAACAGTTATCTGACCTAATTTCAATAGATGCTGTAGATGCTTAATGGTGGGCATGACATATGCATGGGGGAGTGTAGGTTGATGGTAAAGTGAAGACAATTCAGCGATAGGGTTTGGATTTATTCACCACTTTATGACATTAAAGACATGTCATATAATTGTGTAAATCCAACACTTAATCACTTTATTACATCACTTTGCATACCAGGTTGAATAACCAGGTTGCATAACCAGTCCTGCATTCTTTCATGCCCTCGTGTGGCACCTGTTCCTATATCAGTGGTATTACAGTTAACTGAAAACATTTCTATTCAATAGCTTGACATGTATACTCTATGCTATACTGTAAGTAACAAATAAATTTCATAAAGACACAAATGCATCCCAGATTAGTACTTTAGTAGCAATGATGATATTGAAACTGTGTAACTATTTATTAATGTGCAAGGAAATATTACTTTGTATTAGAATGACATGCCTGCTCATGCCACTAAGTACATAGTAAAAACAAATTCTGCATCCAAATAAATACATACCAGACTCACCACTGCTTCTGCATCCTTTTGGCCACTGGTCAGTTGCCAAACAACGTCTGTGTCTCTCCAGAAGAGCGGCAACGTCGGGCTCAGGCAGGGGTGTGCCTCTACTGTGGGCAGCTCGAACATCTGCGCCTTCAGTGCCCATTAAAAGCAAGGCCCCCCCCAGTGGAGCCAGGCACACTGGAGGGGCACCCCAAGCGGAGCTGCCTAGATGTCATTCACTTCTCCCTGTCGTGTTCCTCTTCGATAACCAGTCCTGCATTCTTTCATGCCCTCGTCGACTCCGGTTCTGACCAGAATTTAATCTGTGCCGTGAAGGTCAAAGAACTGCACGTGCCAACTCTTCTCCGGGACCACCATTGTCAGCCCGAGGTAGAACGCTCCTTCCTCCAATTACCCAGTGAACCGCACAAGTCATTCTGAGAACATTGGGTAATCATCCAGAGGAGATATCACTCTTGATCATGCAAACGGCTCAATTACAGTTGGTATGCTGGTGTTCAGCAAGTCTGGGGCTATTTCGCTTCCCCCCCCATCGGCCCTACGACTGTGTGCTCCTCCCAGGGGACAACTGTACTCACTCTCCCAACACAAACGGGATGCCATGGATTAGAACATCATCGAATCTTTAGCAGCCGGTATCATCAGACACTCAACATCATTCGCTGGGGCTGGCTTTTTCTTTGTGGCCAAGAAGGATGGGTCCCTGCATCTTTGTATTGGTTATAGAGGGATTAATGACATCACCATCAAGAACTGCTATCCCCTGCCCATGATGTCCCCAGCCTTCGACCTCCTACAAGAGGCCCCAAATCTTCACCAAATTGAACCTACCACCTAGTTAGGATCAGGGAGGGGGATGAGTGGAAAACCACCTTGTCCGGTCATTGCGAGCATTTTGTACTAACACCCCAGCAGTCTTCCAAGCCCTGGTCAACGATGTCCTCAGGAACTTCACCAATGCCTTCGCCTTTATTTACCCTGGATGATGTACTCATCTTCTCCTGATACTTAGAAGAACATAAGCTACATGTTCGTCAGAGACTTCTTGAGAACCAGCTCTTTGTCAAAGCTGAGAAGCACAGTTTCTCTTCTGGGCTTCATTGTTGCCCTATCAAAAATCCAGATGGAAACCGCCAAGCTTCGAGCAGTGACTGACTGCTTCTATTCACAACTCTAGCTCGGTAGCCACGCCACTCACCTCCATGATCTCAGTAAAGGTTAGTTAAAAAGTTAGTGAACTAAAGAAACAATTCACCTTGTTAAGGTGGATGCCTCAGATTTTGGAGTTGGGGCGGTACTATCACAGAGGTTACCCAAAGACAACAAGCTGCACTCATCCTGTTTCCTCTCTCAATGACTCTTACCTGCTGAGAGGAACTACAATATATGTGATTGAAAGATACTGGCATTAAAACTCGCACTAAAAGAGAGGAGGCATTGGCTAGTGGGGACTGAGATCCTATTCCTGGTCGGGATGGACTACAAAAACCTGGAGTACCTCAGGACAGCCAAATGCCACAATTCTTGACAAGCAAGGTGGTCCCTGGTCTTCTCCCACGTTAACTTCTCCCTGTCCTATCGGCCCGGGCTACAAGAATACCAAACCAGACACAATCTCTCATCAGTTCTTTCCAGTCCAGGATCAAGTGGCCACCATCTTGCTCCCTCAAGGCCTCATAGGAGCAACACTACTGGTCACAAGTCAGAACCTTACTCAATCAGGAACCAAGTCCTCCAGAGACACAAATGGACAAACTTTTTGTCCTGGAGGCAGAACAACCTGGTGTCCTAGAATGGGGCCAAAGCTTGAGATATATACATTAGCTCTTGTCCAGCAGCGCTTCTGGTGGCCCACTATGAGGGACGACACCTGCTGCTTTGTAAGTTCCTGCGACATCTGCGCCAGAAACAAAACCAGCAACACGCTGGTCATCTCAGACCTCCTCCTATCCCACACAGACCCTGGTCCCATATAGCCCTCAATTTTGTCACTGGGCTCCCCGATTCAGAGGGTCACACCTGCGTCTAGCCAGATACCAGCCTCTGCTGTTCCTGACGATTTCGGTCCCTTCTGCCCAAGCCTTCATTCGTCAATGTTGGAGAACGTGGCTTAACGTAAGGTCGAAGATCTGCCAGACCATCTCAACCTTTAAACTTTGGGGCAGTGGTGGCTCAGTGTGTTAAGGCTCTGAGTTATGGATCGGAAGATCAGCGGTTCAAGCCCCAGCTCCGCCAGGTTGCTGCTGTTGGGCCCTTGAGCAAGGCACTTAACCATGTCCATTTTACAGGGGCGCTCTGAATCTCTGACCCTGGCCTACTAACAAGAAGCTGGGATATGCGAAGGATAAAGAATTTCACTGTGCAGTAATGTATGTGTGACCAATAAAGGCTGACTTAACTTATGGATCCGTCCCTTATTGATGACTTCCCCTAACGCACCGGCTAGAGCAGCAGGTGGCATCTGTAGGAAGGGAGGGGTCACGAGCCAGCCAGATCAATCCAGCACCTGCAGACCCAAATCTCCACTCAGGGTTTTTCCCCCTGCATGCTCATCTATAGCTCATGCACACCTGAACCTGATCAATTAGTTCTCAGCTTTATATGCACGCAGAGAGAACCACTCAGAGCTGCAGTGTCTTGCTCGTGTGCCTTGCGTTTTCCTTTGCCCAGTGTTTTTCTGTATACCCTAGTCTCATTCTCCGACCCTGCCTGTTTCTCAGATTTCTCTCTCATCTTCAGCAGAGACATCAAGCAGATCGAAGACCATTTATCAGTGAGGCTACTAAGTGAATATTCATGTAGTCAGCTGACCTCTTTTTGGTCACATCAACATCCACCTTTCTCCTTACCCTGATGCAGCCATCACTCTGGATCAGGGTCATTCTGACCTGTTTTTTTTTTAACTTGACTGCTCCACAGTTTATTCTTTATGCTTTTTAGCAAATTGAATCTTAGTATCCTCACTGATAAATGGTTTTCTTAAGGTTATACATATTTTTAGTCCCAGTCCCTTGAGTTCACTTCGCATTGTGTGTTTGGAAATGCCCTTACTTTCAATTTAAAATATAGTTGTGAGTTCTACTGTTGTTTTATTTATGATAATTTATCACTGGCGTCTGAGGTCAGCACAGCTACTGGAACTGGTACATGGTCAGTATTTGTCCGTTTTGGTGCTACTTCCTGTGAGACACCACAAAGCTCTTTGATAAGTTGTTCCATAAACTCTTTATGGGACAGGTTGCCATATAGTTCTTTGTGCACAATGAAAGCAGTGGTGGTAGCAATGTCCAGGAACTGTAGAAAAATCTTCCTGTACCACTTCATTGTTTTGTGCTGTGCGGTGTAGTACTGTAACAGCTGATCAGACAGGTCAACGCCCCCCATGTGCTGGTTGTACGCAGTCACAGGTGCAGGACATGGAAATGTCTTTGTAGCAATTATCTGCATTCCGAGGGCAGTCCTTCCTGTTGTCTCTGTAAGTAAAGCCTTTTGGTAAGCAAGCCTTTTAGGAGCTTTGGACTTGTGTAGAAATTGTCCATGTACACATGGGATGTAAAGTTTAAGGTTCAGACTCATGGGAGAATATGAGTCAGCAGACAGCAGGAGGGGTCCAGCTTCCTGTGAGGGCATATACACACACACACACACACACACACACACACACACATGTGAAGCCAAGGGTGATGCAGACACATTCCCTAAAAAGGTAAATAAATAAATAAAACATTGTTAGTCTGTATTGTTCCAAGTAAACGAACAAAATTATACAGAGAGGCCCCAAAAATGTATAAACACTTCAACATGTATAAAATACACCTCTCCTCTGATGGTCACGTGACAACAGGGCGACTACTGATATCTTTGGAGGAAACATAATACTACTCACTGCTGACATAATTCAATCAAGTTTTAAAAAGAGCATAGATAACAGCTGTCAGTGTGTATACACTTTTGTGCCCCTCTGTATGTGTTGATGGGCAATGGGCTGGACAAATATCTGTTGATGGGCCACAGACCATGTAGTGCATCTCAAATATTTACACCTGAGATAATAGCATAATGCCTTACACCAGGCATGTTTTTCATACACACTTAACACAATCTAAACATTTACACCTGAGCAGATATTGTATATAACTGCTAAAGTAAAGCTATTGTGAAGATTTACACCATAGAAAATATTCATAAACATCTCATAGCTGCATAAGGCATTATTTTAGCCAGCTGTAGCTAACATGCTTGTGCTAAATAACATTACCGATAGCAGTGTCATAAGCTAACCAAAACTGAGCCAAATATATATTAGCAGCCATAATCTAAAGCTATTCAAAACAAGATGAAATACATTAGAACATTTAC
This sequence comes from Clarias fuscus, assembly GCA_030347435.1. Lineage (NCBI taxonomy): Eukaryota > Metazoa > Chordata > Actinopteri > Siluriformes > Clariidae > Clarias > Clarias fuscus. The sequence continues at coordinate 38,717,279 of CM059212.1, forward strand.
AAACATCTGTAAACTCCATAAGGCATTAGCTTAGCCACCTGAACTAACATGTTTGTGCTAAGCTACATAAAGCAGCAGGTTAGCATGATTACCATGCTGACCTAAACCATGTACGTGACATTGAAAGACAAAGTTTCACATAAGCTGGCATAAGCTAGCCGAAGTGAGGAAAAATATAATATTAGCTTTATATTATCAGAATAAGAGAAATACGTAACTTACCCATTGTCATAACAGCTTGTTTGAAAATCCTCTGCTGGATCTATTCTCTCTTCAAAATGCTCCCGCTCCGCGTGGCCTCGTCTGTAGATTACCCAGACTGTTTTCCCTGTGAATAGCGTGTGGGCGTGTTCTGTCTCAGTTCATTATCGGATAATGAAGTGAGACAGAAATTCTGTGCCTCTCCTTGGTTTCACACGGATTACATAAACTGAGAATGTTTGTTGAGAATATAACTTGCAGCATTTAAAAAGTAGACCCTTTAAGCTTTCTATAGATATATTTCTCATGTCGGTGTGAAGTATTCGCGGAGTTTCAGTTCATTTTAACAACGTTATTTTTTTTTTTTCGCGGAGACCGAGACGACTGAAAGCGCACCCTGTTTGTGTTCTTTATTTTACAAAAGCACGATTTGTGGATATTGTGAGAGTTCATCAATAAAAGTAGACCCTTTACAGATTTAAATTATGTAATACACTTATGTGTAGGATCAAAAATGACAGAGCATTTTAAATTCTTTTCATGGTTACCAGAAAAAAATGCAAGTGGACACTCCAAAGGGTTAATGTAAAGAAATTTAATGTTTCATTAAAAATACAGAATTGTTGGAACAATTTACTATATATATATATATATATATATATATATATATATATATATATATATATATATATATATATATATATATAAACACCTAAAATTGTTGACACATATGTGTTGACATATATCTGACAGTGTTGACATCTATATGGAAAACAGAAATTCTGTTTGTTTTTTTGGGCAGTGGGTAGCGGGGCTTAGCCAGTTGGCGGTGGTGTTTGCACATTTAGTCACATGCAATTATCAGCTTTTATGTCATGCTGTGGGGACGTCACAGATGTACCCACCAGACTGTAACAGTAGGCAACATCATCATAAACCATTACATCATTGTGTGAACGTGCCCCAGGTATTCCCTACTAAATGTAACAGTAAGCAGCACCTGAAAACAGGTATCAATCCTAATGAAACACAGCTAATGAAACCCTGGATTAGACTGGAGTGCATCTACAGTGACAGGCACATACAACAGGCAGAATTTATACAAATACAAAACTATTAAATAGTATTGTAAACATTTATGCAGCATTTAACACTTTTTTCCCTACATTTTCAAACATTTTTAATGTAAACATGTTTTAGCATAAAACTCTTCTCACTGTGGGAGCTGTTTTTGTTAGATGCACATTTAATGTGCTTGAAATTCATTCATTTTACTAAATACTATCCCACATTTACTGTAATTAAAGACTGACAGTCTTGACATGTTATGGTTGTGAAAACAGCACTATCAATGTCAAATCTTTCAATATAAAAAGTGATCAAACTTACAAGAACCTGAGCAGTCGAACAGGTTTTAGAACAAACAGGGATTCATGAAGGAGTCCTTGGATTTTTGGTTGACCACAAGATTGCCTGATTTTATTTATTTTTTTTAGAAATGTCTGACGGTGTTGACAAAAACTGAGGACAAAAATGTATTGAATAATTTTTACAGCTATTAATTAATTAACATACTGACTAACTTTTATTTTACTTAACACACAATAAGTGATTTTTTCACGTTTGAACTAAATGTGAACCCTTGAACCGTTAAAGACACTATATCAATTAAAATAAAAATCATTTTAAGTGGGATTAAAATAACTATTTTGTTATGCTAATTTGATTCTGCTTGTTAAATTGATCATAATCAAAATATACATTATTTCTGAATTTGACAGAAAAAAATTTAATTTGCAAAATAATAACTGTCAAATGGTCTTTATGTCTGTCCTCATTAAGTGGTGCTGTCTTGTTCTTGTTTTGAGGTAAAATTCAAATCCCCCCTCCCAAGGATAGCACTTTAAGAACGACCTAAACCTAACCTTTTGCATGTTTACCTGTTGCGCATAATTGTAACATGTATATATAACACCACACCTGACTTAATTGCCAAGTTCCTTTTGTCAAATCATCCTTCGGACGCAGCACTGTGTGCTTGAACCCTCCCTCTTTTGTTCTTAGCGAATCAATATTGTTTTTAAATATTTGGGCTCATGTCATTGGACCATTCTCAACAAGTCTTTTCCAGCACTTCTTATAGCAAGCGGAGCTGGCTGACTGGATGCGATGTGAGTGATGCCTTTATTTTATGCTAGTAGTAATGATGCTTAAACACCTGATAAATGGCTATTTATAGTATTAAAAGTTTAATTTTAATTTTGTTTTGCACCAGCCGCCACTGCTGTATGGCATTGTTACACAAAGCATATTAGGAGAAAAAAGACGTCTTCAGTGCCTTTCACCATATGTCCATCAGGTCATCCACAGTGTAATGCAATCTTCAGTCTCACCATGAACTCAGAAATAGGCTTTGGTTTTAAATAAACATTGATTCATCAGTGTCAAGGTAGATTCATTGAAAATGTTAGTTACTCTGCCACTCCAGAGTGTAGCATACATTACTACATTCATAAAATAGGTTCAATTATGTATGTGAACCTGCAGATTATTTTTGTTATGCCCAGTGAAGTCTTTATAGCCACTGTTTTTCAACCAAACAAGGAAAAAAATCATTATTTTTCTAAAGAGATTTATTAGGGTGCCAAATACAAGGAGCCTAAGTGTCACATTGAGTGTCACATTGGCATAGAAATATATTGCTTCTTATGTTTCTCCAGTGAGTTGATGGCTTGATAATTCCTGTTTTTGGTATATATAACCTTCTACTACCCAGGTTTGTCTCGGTATGCCAGGTCACGCCCATGTCTCAAGCAAAGCCATGATCACCTGTGCGCTACGGCTCCATATCCACTCCGCCTCAGGGCTCATTGATCTAGCCACAAGCATCGATACCCGAAAACGAACCCGACAAAAGGAGTGCCATCAGGCCAGTCCCACCAAAGCTTTCCCCAGAACCCATGCAGACCGAGCGCATGCACATCTCGCCCAAGGAACGCCAGTGTTGGAGAGGATGCGTGCTTCTACTGTGGTCAGATCGGCCATGTTGTACGAACCTGTAAAAGGTCAGGCCCCCCCGATGGTTCTGGGGGTGCAGGGGTGTCACTTCTCGTCTCCAAACCTTCGCGCTCGCTTTCCATTGACCCTGGACTCCTCGAGGAGTGGAGACACTGGCTAGAAGGTGCTGAACACCCATTTTTTGTCTGGACCGATCATAAGAATCTTGAATATGTCAGGTCAGCAAAGTGACTCAACTCACGTCAATCACGCTTGGTCACTTTTCTTTTCCCACTTCAATTTCACACTGTCATACCGTCCAGGATCCAAGAATACCAAGCCCGATGCCCTTTCCCGACAGTTCCCTGCACCCGCACTGGATGTGGAAAACCTAGTTCTGCAATCTCTTGAACAGGAACCAGGTCCCAGTAATGTCCCACCCGGGCTACTTTTTGTCCCTGTATCTGTTTGCCCTCAAGTCTTAGAATGGGGCCACAGCTTCAGGCTAGCTTGTCACCCGGGGGCGACCCGCACCCTTTCATTGCTCCATCAACGTTTCTGGTGGCCAACCATCAAGGAGGTCGTGAAGAGTTTTGTGGCATCCTGTGATGTCTGCACCAGAAATAAGACGACAAATCGTCCCCCTGAGGGTCTCCTAAGACCCCTCCCCATCCCTCATCACCCCTGGTCTCATTTCACTCGACTTTGTAACCGGATTGCCACCTTCCGACAATATTACCTGCAATAATACCTACAGTGGTCGACCGGTTTTCCAAGTCAGCCTATTTTATCCCTCTACCCAAGCTCCCATCTGCCAAGGAAATGGCTGAACTCCTAATCTCCCATCTCTTTCGACTTCACGGTCTTCCATTGGACATTGTATCAGACAGGGGACCACAATTCTCGGCGCAATTCTGGAAAGCCTTTCGTGGTCTTATTGGCACCACACCCAGCCTCTCATCAGGGTTCCACCCCCAGAGCAACCCCTGAATTGAGTACGCCCATAACTCGCTCCCCACATCCTCCACAGGGCTATCACCCTTTCAGTGCTGTCTTGGCTATCAGCCACCACTATTCCCCACCCAGGAGGAAGAGACTGCAGTCCCTTCAGCCCAAGCCTTCATTCGTCGCTGTAAGAGAACATGACAGCGGGCTCGCACTCAACTACAACGTACTGTGACCATCTTTCAGCGAAAAGCCAATCACCACAGCTCAACCGCTCCAGTTTACCATGTTGGCCAAAGAGTTAGGCTCTCCACACGTGACCTACCGCTCAAGACTACATCCAAGAAACTCTCGCCTAGGTTCATCGGCCCATTCACAATCTCTCGCATAATTAATCCATGTTCTGTCAGATTGGCTCTGCCATTATCCATGCAACGAATTAACCCCAGGTTCCATGTCTCCCAGGTCCATTGACTGGTCCTATGTCCTTTGTAACCCCCTCCCTGCCCTCCGCCTCCACCTTGACAGAGGCAAAGCTTTCACAGTCCGCAAACTCCTTAAGTCCCGCCGCCGTGGGCGCGGCCTTCAGTATTTGGTGGACTGGGAGGGCTATGGACCGGAGGAAAGAAGTTGGGTACCAGCCAGGTTCATCTAGGATCATTCTTTGATTATCGACTTCCACAACCTTCACCCAGAGGCACCCACAAGAACGCCAGGTGGCGTTCGTACAGGAGGGGGTACTGTCACGGCATGCCAGGCCACGCCCATGTCTCAAGCAAATCCATGATCACCTGTGCACTCCAGCTCCATATCCACCCTGCCTCTTGCTTTTCAACGCCTCATTCACCGCTCCATTCACACCTGTTCTCCATTCCTAATTATCTCAACTACCTATTTAAACTACGCTCTAACATCATCACGTTGCCAGATTATTGTGTGCTACTCATACCCAGTATTCCAGCGTTCTTTTCTGTTTCGACTTTCCGGATCATGACCACGCTCTGTTTCACCGAACTCGTGTTTGTCTCACGTCTTGGATACATTGCCTTCTCGTATTTACTGTTGCCAACCTCCGGAATTGTCTCTTGACTACGATCTTGGATTACGGACTCTCTCGACTCACCGGCTTTGACCCCCGCCTGTCTCACGACCACGAATGATCTCCACGCCGGCAAACACAGCAGCGCTCGCTTTTCACACACGCCAGCTGCACACTTTCGCATTCCCGTCGCGGAGCTCATTGACTGGAAACTCTGCACTTACTCTTCACACATGCCAGCTCCCTACTTCCGCATTTTCACCGCGGAGCTCATTCAGAGTCACAGTAGCACTCGCTCTGTATTTTGATCCTTCACCCCCACGAACCCGCGTGACAAGGTTTCCATACATGGTAATAGAGTACCCTCTGTACTGTACATCTATCATTTTCCCTGCATCAACCATAATTACAGGTCCTTCTACTAGTTGAAATGGATGTGTTTGAATCAAAGAACAGAATGAGAGAGAGAGAGAGAGAGAGAGAGAGAGAGAGAGAGAGAGAGAGAGAGAGCGCAGGCTGGTGTCTGTAGAACCATGGTTAGAGACGTTTGACTTAGTATATTGATGATCCGAAATAGCTCCAGGCATTCACATTTCAACAGGGGAATCTTTGTTTCCTAAACAAACATATTATCCTGAAAATACTGTACATAATGCATTTGCTACTAATCTCCACTAAAGGGTTTTTAAAAATGTAAATAGTTGTTTTCTTGATTATCTCTGCACAAATGTCTTTACCAAATAGTTCTGTGTGTGTTCATTCATTTACAGGGTAAAAAGAAGAGAAGAAAAAGAGACAAGCAGCATGATTCTGCCTCAGGTACAACAATGGAGATGTTTATATATTTGCCTTCTTCATTAAAAATATCTCAAAGAATTTTTTCATTTCAACAGTGTGGTGCAATATCCAGTAAATCAAAGCATTAAAAAATTATTCTAAAAAGAGAGGTAAAAATTTTTACCTCTACAGTACGCGGGCAAAAGTTTGAGAACAGTGCGTCACACCTAAATATGCTTTTTGAACAACTGGTTCCTGATTCAGTCCCTAAAATCCCCCCAAATCCCCCCAAAGGGAATACACATTCCCTTCCTGAGAATCTATGTGTGAAAATGATGAGCATCTCCATGTAAAATACAGTAACTAACTTTGAAAAGAAATTTGCCATTGCATTGATTTATGTTCAGAACCTTCAGTTCTTAACTTCTAAAATCCTCAGTTCTAATGTTCTTCACTTCTAACCTAATGTTTTTTGCTTTTTTATGTTGTCTTTGTCTGTTAACAACGGACTCTGCCTGTGTCTTTTCCTTCTCCCTTCCTTCCAATCTTCCTTTTGCTCCTTCATTTTCTATGTTTGCATGCTTGCCGGTTTGCATTCAGACCCTGGCTTCCCTAAGAAATGCCGAGCTCGTTTCGGCCTCAATCAACAAATGGACTGGTGTGACCCTTGCAGGTGTGTACCTCTTCTTTTCCGGCATTCTTAAATTTGCCTACCCTTCCTTCTCTGTCTGTTGCTGCTATATGCTGCTTTGCATGGTGGCCTCTACTAACACTAGAGCACCCACTGTTCAGTATGTTTTGAAGCATGTTTGTTTTATATATAAAAAAAATAAACAAATCTGACATTTTCAAAACATTAATTTGAAATAAACAAATGGATTTTAATCTCTTAGATAAGTTTAGTTAAAAAAAAACAATAAGAAGTCTATTTACCAACTAAACAGCAAAACAACATTTATCCTCTAAATAATTATTGTATTTTAATTGGAATCTTATTTCCAGTCGTGCTATGCATGTTTTTAAAATATTTTAATGTTTCCCGTGCTTTAACATGTTTAAATTGATTTAAGAGCAGCTTACAATTAAAATTAAATTCATTTGATTAGGAGTGTTTAAATGTGTAGAGCAGGGCCCGTATTATCTAAGCATCTCAAAATAACTACTAGGAATTGCGCTTAAAGTTTATTTAAGACTGAAAATATTTTTAGCTCAAAGTAGGACATAAAAGTTCTTTAGGAAGGTTCCTACGCTTAGATTTACAGAGGAGTAGGACTGCGCAATTTTTATAACACTAAGAGTCCCAAAGTAGGTTTCACATTATAGTGGGTATTGTAGTTTTAAACGGTGCAAAAGCGAAAATGATGAAATCAGCGCCAGTTGTGTGAAAGCTTTATGCACATAGACAAAGTTTATAGATACAGTAGGTAGACAAGGGGAATGTCTATTATCGCCGTGAGTACCGCCACGACAAAACGACAGCAGGCAAAATAAGTCAGTCGCATTTCAAAGTAATTCGTGAAATGACCGCCAGGTGGCGCAAAGTGACATTTTCACTCACTGCAGTTTTAAAATAGAATTAAGTCATAAAAAAGTCATAACAATATATTGTATCGAATAAATACTACAGGGATGGTAATTCCCACATCTGTGTATTTTATACAACAAACATGAAAAATCTGAACCAGAGCTATTGATATTTACTGTACAATATTGAGAACAGTAAATAAAAAAAAATTTTAAAAACATTGGTTAAATGTTTAGACAGCCGATCAAGTTCACTAGCTGACAATTTTATTGACAAAGAATGAATTGTTATATAGCCTATCTCCGTTTGTATCTGTTTATTGTTATTAAAAAATACATTCAAAGACATCAAACTTTAAATATAGAACAACTGGTTTATTCTTTATTTTCTGGTTTCTCCAAACGGCAGCCTGCAAAATGTTCGAAATATTATTGTTATTGTGTCACAAGTGTAGTTTTAAGAGTTGTTTAGGCGAGAATGCATGTGTGTACAGCTCAAAAACTCCTCATCGGTTATTAAAGATAGTTATTAAAGATCTATGTAGAAAAAAATGCCTCAAGGATTTCTGAGATTTGAGCTTCAGGAAATCTCCCGGCGCTCTGCGCATAACACCGTCCCTGCATTTTCTCGGAAAGAAATTCTAAATGTTTTCTAAACGTGGGCTATTGTTGTTTACTTATAATATTTTTTATTTAATTTAAATGGATTTTGATTTGGCATCGTGATCCACCTCTTTAACTTCCTACGTAGTCTAATCAGCGCTCAGCCGCACGCATAAAGTTAAAGACTGCATCGGGGGAAAAACAGCAAGGAGTCTAACGCTGGCCATTTTAATAATTCATAGTGATTTCTTTGGTTTCACCTGTAGTGATGAAGGTGATCATGATCTCGTTGTCTCCGCAGAAATGGATGTAATCAATAATATTGAAAAAAGTATATTGCTCTTGTTTTTAATATTATTTTGAAGTAAATGAAACAGTAAGAGCTAAAATAGTCAAATAAATAGTTTAATGGTTTAAATAGTTAGATTAAATAGTCATGTGGGCAATATAAGATGTCACGGCGTGACACGGCGTGAGGAGACATCGATGTCACAATGTCTCCTCACTCACTCCGAAGCTCACTCACTAGGTACAACTGGTGAGCTATCGGCGTTAATGATCCCGAGCTTCTCTCCGCGCTATAAAACACAGCGGGGGGTGCAGCACGGGGTCTGTCTGTTGGGAAGTTGGACTTTACTACATGGTGGGATTTAATAAAGATAGTGGGACGCGAGCGGGGCAATGTGATGCGCCCCAGAGACTTTTAAAAGGGGGACCGGAATGCCGCCCTTCGATCTCTGCAAGAGGACAGCGCGTGAACGAGCTGTGCGAGCTCCTGTGGCACCTGCGCTTTCCCGCAGAGCCCGCCTTCGCGGTCAAATGGTCATTGAGTTTCATTTATTTCAGTTAATAAATCTACTACAAATTTAAAGAACACAAAATCTAAGATGACACAAAACCCTTTTTTGAAAGAAAGAAAGCTTTTCTAATTACACATGATAAAATCTAAAGGCTCACTGCATTAACGTTTACTTTGCTTAAATTTGATCCTAATAAGATTTAATTTAATTTTAATTTTACATTTGTACAGTAATTTTAGTGCTGTGATTATGAATTCGTTTAACTACAATGTTACACTTGATTTTATCCGCTACAACGTGCAGCTCTAAAGGACCTGCGGCTCATTAATCCTTGAGAGAATGAACTAAGGCCTGAGGTGTCGGTCTATAGTTATATAGCGCCACTCAGCGGTAAAAGCCAGCAAACGCATACCGTCGCTGTGTGAGGTTCTGTGGTAAAAGTAGAATACCGCTTGTCTACCATCTGTACGTGACTCGGCTACATGAAATTATCCTAATGAGTGCTCCAGTCGCACTGTTTAAAGCCCCAATAATAGAGCTGTGTAGGACGAAAAAAAAGCAAAACTGGGGAGAGAGAAGATAAGAGGATTTTGCTAGCGAAGGATTTAATAAAATCTAAAGAAACAATAAAAAATTTTTACTCTAACCTCTAAAGATAAAAATGGGTGTATGGCAATTTGTGAAAACTGTGTTGGACAGATCTTAACCCAATTTTAGTAGTTTCAGTAATCTCTTAGATTGTTTTCGTTGCATGATGCAGGCCATTCTCTCCTTTCCTCCGTCAGACACTCAGGTTTCCACTTGGATCTCAGCTTCTCTGGCAGACGTCTCATCTCCCCATCAAGATCTTATGATCAACCTTCACAATACTAAAATCACTTCTTTACTCACTGCCCACAGCCATGAGGACAATTGACAGCTTAAACAGCTTAAAAAGGAAACTACTTCTTGTTGGCACCCCTGACAAAGCCTGTCAGTATTCTATAACCCACATCATGGTCTATGTTTGACCATATCTATTAGGTTTGACCATCTGTCTACTGTTGACAGCCTTTACCTGTATGTATATGATGAGCAGGTCACAATACAAGGTTTGGTCTGATGTTTGTTGAGATGAGGAATAGAACTTTTGGCCCAGGTCAACCATCATCTTCCAATACCATGTCATGCTGGTTGTCTGGTTTCTGGTGTAATTGTAAGGAGCTTGGAATGATTCTGGTCATTACCGTTAAATGTTGTTGGTTTTCTATACATAAGAGAACGTACTGTAACAGATTTTTGGCCATCTGAAATGTTTCAAAGATGTTGTGCCAGCAGATGTATCTGCCTTGTGTTCGGCATGTTTTGTAGCCAAGTAGAATGTGTCTCTGTTGCTGGGGATGGTATAGTGGCCATATAGTGGGGATGTTGGTTTGAGTCATGCAATTGACCGGGTTTTTCGGGAGATAGCCATCATATAAATGTAATGATGAAAGCTTGATGTAAGTGCTTGTGAATTTTCCCAGA
>CM059212.1:38732670-38947670 GCA_030347435.1 Clarias fuscus
ATTTGGTAGGCCAGCTACAGTACTCCTGGGAAGGTTCACCACTGTTCCAAGTTCTCTCCATTTGTGGATAATGGCTCTCACCGTGGTTCGCTGGAGTCCCAGAGCCTTAGAAATGTCTTAATAACCCTTCTCACACAGGTACTTGTAAATCTTTTTAGATTTTTTAGCATGCTTCACTTTATCAGGTTCTATTTAATTGATTTCTTGATTCAACAAATTGTGTGGCAAGTGTAATTTAACTTAGAGTTCCAAAAATCACTGTTTATTAATGATTTAGCAAGGGGGGTGGGGCAATTACTTTTTTTTCACATAGAGCCAGGTAGGTTTTGGACAGTCTTTTTTCCCTTAATAAATGAAATAATAACTTAAAAATTACATTTTGTATTTATTTAGTATTTTTGTATTCACAGCATTGTATTAAATAAATTGCAGGAAAGAAAAGTCTACCAAAGTAGATCACCCAGTGGTCCTGCATTTGAATTCTTCAAAGATTGTGTGTGAATGACAGAGAGAGAAAATGAATCAAAGATTCAAAGTGTGCTAATGAAAGCACTGAATCACAAAAAAACAATAGAAATAAATATACAGTACAAATATACTGCTTTTAAAAAAGGGACACGTGATGAAAACTACTAAAAAAGAATGAAAGGAAAAAAACAAGGCTAGAGTAATAATAATAAATATAGTTGCAAGCAAAGATGCACCCCGGGCGCACCGCACAACCTGCACACATCACACACTATACAGGGCTAATGTCAGTTTGTGCCCTAAATATTTGTTGAAAGTGTGTGTGTGTGTGTGTGTGTGTGTGCGTGCATGAGTGTAAACATTTGTAATATGGGTGTATGTATGTGTGCATGTGTGTGATGTATGAGTGTGTTTGTGTGTGTGTGAGAGTGAGGGAGAGAGGTGTGTGACGTGTGGACGTGTCAGTCTGGGTGTGACGAGTAAATGTGCTTGTGTTTGTGCATGTTTGTGTGTATGGTGTGCGCATGTGTGTGTTATTTGTCTTACTTGTTAATTGTAACTGTTTGTGTATATGTGCGTGAGTTAGTCTGTGTGAGAGTGTTAACATTTGTAATGTGTGTGTGATATAAGTGCATTTGTAATGTGTGTGTGATATAAATGTGTTTGTGCGTGTGTGTGCATCGTGAGAGAGATGTGTGTGTGTGTGTGTGTGCATGTTAGTGTTAACATTTATAATGTGCGTGTATGTATGTGTGCATGTGTGTGATGTATGAGTGTGTTTGTTTTCGTGTGCACGGTGTGTCTGATAGAAGTGTGTTTGTGCGTGTGTGTGCATCGTGAGAGATGTGTTTGTGTGTGTGATAGATGTGTGTTTGTGCGTGTGTGTGCATCGTGAGAGAGGTGTGTGTGTGTGCATGTGTGTGAAATGTGTTTGTGTGTGTGTGTTAACATTTATAATGTGTGTGTATATGTGTGCATGCGGGAGTGTAAACATTTGTAATGTGGGTGTATGTATCTGTGCATGTGTGTGATGTACGTGTGTGTGTGTGTGTGTGTGTGTGTGTGTGTGTGTGTGTGTGTGTGTGTGTATTCAAGCTGATTTCTGCTGATTCCACCCTGTTTGCCAATTTTCATGAGTTTTCGAGCATGTTAAGAAACCCAAAAAATCCCAAAACGGTGGGAAAAAAATCCTTAAGAAAACAAGAGGGTCCTGCGCACCCTATAGTGCAAGATGTGGCTAAAGCAAGATGCTGAAGCAAGATGATGTCTTACAAGCATGGGGTAGACAGGAAAGGTTGGATGGCCTTCTGACTAAGTTGTGATTGGGATGTCATGTTGCTCTGTCAATTGATTTCTCACGACAGCCTCTTCGGGCTTGTGTTATGACTATGGTACGTTTATGCCACATTCAAGAAAACCTTGGATTGCAAGCATGCAGTAATTCTTTCCGGAAGCGTGCTTGTATATCAAAACACTTGTATATCAAAGCCATATATGGCTATAAATAATGGAAACTCCGATTATTTGTTCCACAACCCAAAAATAACAAAAAATTTATATAAAAATAAATAATAGAAAATATAAAGTAAAAATAAAACGAATTAACTTTACATTTGAAAAGAATCCAGACAGAGCAGTGTTTCCGTTAGTGTTTGTTTGTGCGAACACACGCTGTGTGTGTGTTTGTGTGCGTTTGCGTGTGTGAAGCTAAAGTAAGACAAGGGGAGGGGGGGGGGGGGGGGGGGGGGCTATTGTGTATAGCAACTCCCTCCCTCCTACTTCCCTCCTCTGGTCTTAGACTGTGTGGGACAACTTTCAAACACACACAGACACACACACACTAACAGAAACATTGCTCTGTCTGGAAACTTCTTTAACAAAGAACCTCTCTAATGACACTCGAGCGTGTTTGCACACTAACGGAATCACTGCTGTAAAATAAAAATTTTAAATTAAATTGCACTTTACCATGTGTGTGTAAAGCAAAAGCAAGCGTCATTAAAGAAGTTTCTTCTTATCCAGTGGCACTCTCTCTGTCAGAAAGCAGAGATTTCGATAATGTGTGTGCGCATGCGTGTGGTCATGGAACCTCCTACAGGAAACTCGCGCATGCGCACACACACTAACGGAATCTCTGCTTTTCATAGTATTGCATGTTTTGTTAAATAAATAATGTCACGCAAAAAGAATTTATACAGTATATCTTTGTCCGTCTGAGGTTCTATTTACAGCTTATTATCAGATCATTTTTATTATGTTAATACACAAAAAGACATGGCATTTTTTTTTGCCATGAAAAACTGCCAAGAAGAACATTCCTGCATGTCCGGGAAGAGAGAATATAATAAAGTTTATATTAATTATTATATTAATGTTTACATAGCAAGCTGAATAAAAATACATACAGTAGCAAATAAAACTGTATTTTGGTCAATTCATCTGTGTCTGCACCAGGGTAGTGCACACCAGGAGAAGTATGTCTTTCAGTTTATAACCTCATTACTTTTCATAAAATGAAGATCACATCCAACATATTTTATGGTCGTTTGTTTCTACTTTTTCACTTCCTGCCATCCAGAGTGTGCATCAAAATTGTCACATGATTGCAACAAACCTACTGCAAAAATTGTGTATGTTCAACGTGAATGTACTGTTGTGTACAGCTCAATACTCATGTTTATCCCATCCCTTGACAGGTGCTTTTGTAACATTATTAGACAATAATGCAACAAATACACAACCCATTAACATTAACAACAAGATTCAAAAGGGTTTATGCTAAGCAAAATTTATTTTATATCATGTACACTATATGGCCAAAAGTACATCGGTGTTCCTTAGCTAAAGATTTCCCTTCACTGGGACTAATAGGCCTAGGTCAAACCAATTCCAGCATGACAATGTCCCACTAGGTGAGAACCACGAAGACATGGATTGCCAGTAGTGGTATGGAAGAACTCAGTGTCAATACAGAACCCTGATCTTAAACCCCATTGAACACCTTTGTTTTGAATTGGAATGGTTGTTGTGCTCCAGGTTTTCTCACATGACAGCTGTGCCCAACTAACCTGTTTAAATGCCTTTGGACAAATAGTGTCATAACTCTTTCATGTTTTTGTTGAACTTTTTGTCATTGAATGTGCATATTTGTGACATTTTACATCCACGTTTTATTCACAGATAACTCTCTTGACTGTTCTTAGGAGAAAAAAGAAGTGCATTCGCTACCTTCAAGGAGGACAGTGCGCCAGCCCCGATTCTTCCGATGGAAGTGCTGTAGATTCACCCTCCTCACCTATTCATTTCACACACCCCACTTCTCCTCTAAACTGCCCCTTTTCTTTTCCCAATGCCAGCAATCTCCATGCACAGACCAGAAACCACCCTTGCCCTCAACTGTCAGTCCTCACACACTCCCAATATTCTTCAGCAGAGCGAAAAATAAGACCACAATCCACACATCTGTAATCCACATCATTAAACAATGAGTCCCAGAAACTCTTCTGCCCTCAGTGTTTTCACTAGACACTATAACATTTTAATGGAGATACCAGCTGCTGTGTGTATCACATTGCTAGCAACTTAATTGTAAGAGTTTTAAATGTCTTCAAATTATGTTCTATACCTAATATTAGAACATTTGTTTTTGTTTGCCATTTTTTAATCCTGTTGTTCCATTTATTTTCAAAATGCTACTTTCTGAGTACTGTGTTTATTTCTGTTCCAGAGTCAAGTATGTTTCAAGCAACCACAATGAAAATGATACATTTTACTGTTTATGTTGTCTGTCATCAATAAAAAGTAATGTTTCTAAATCTATTCAGCCATAGAATAGAAAAGACGAGAAGTTCTCATGCTATAATGGAGAGTTTTGTTTTGACTTAATGAAGCTCCTCAAATTACTCTACTTGTTTACGTCATATAGAAGAAAGTTCTTTGTTGCCTCCAAGTAATATTTTCTTTTGCTATTTTTATACAGGTGGTGATTTGTTGTTTTCTTTGGTAACATATCCATTTTAATATATTAAAAAAATGGAAATATTTGACTTGAATTTGACTTGAATGTTTTTCATACCAATATTAAAAGCAATCCTCCAGTGTTACGTTAAATTAACTTTACAGATTTGGACTTTGGACATTAATTTGAGAATACCTCTGAAAGAAGAATAACACAAAAAATTATTTAACAATTTTTGTACATAAATGTATTGACTACCAACAAAATCTCACCTATTACATAAGTGTGCTTTTTAAAATAAGTTTGTGCTTTTCTTTTAATTACTCACCTTCTAAAAACATTATAAAATGAGTATTAGAGTTTATTACAATGTTCTATTAAATGACTAAAAGACAAATACATTTACACAAGTATTCAGACAGGACTTTACTGAAGCATCCGGCAGCGAGGACAGCCTTCATGAGTATGATGGTACATTTTTGGAACACCTTGATTTGTGAATTATTACATATTTCTTATGCAGTCACTCTATAGCCAGGACTGGAATTTTCTACACTCTACCCGAACCTCCAATAACGACCTGGACTCCATATTAACTTAAATACATCATCTGTAATATGGAACTTCCAGCTGCCTAACACACCATATGATAAAACAATTCCTGCTGCCTGTTATCACCCAAATGAGGATGGGTTCCCTGTTGAGTCTGGTTCCTCTCAAGGTTTCTTCCTACTGCCATATCAGGGAGTTTTTCCTTGCCACCATCGCCCTCGATTTGCTCATCAGGGACATTTGATCAGATCATTTTCGTTTATACACATTTCATACACATTTCCATAATTTTCTTTTGATTCTGTTAAAGATGCTTTGTAACAATGACCATTGTTAAAAGCACCATACAAATAAAATTTTATTGAATTCGTCTTTGCAGAATCACTCAAATGCTGTCAGTCTGGGTTCTGACTAGGCTACTAGGATACACAAATTTGTCCCAGGGCCACTGCTACACTTGCAACTAAACTATGGAAGTGTAATACTGCCAAAATTCCTCAAAGCATAATAGCAGGTTGAATTACATGAACTGAAAAAAAAACTTGATGCAATAAAAATGTTTGAATTTTTTTGCATTGCAATTTGATCTGAATTGAAAAAAATCCTTAGAGCATTTACAATGTTTGAAATTTTTGCCACTACAATTTATTGTGGTTGCATATTTCAAATGAAAATGTAATTCAAGCATTTAAAATCAAATTCAAAGCAAAAATATTCAAGTTACTAAATTGCAGTTAAAAATTTATTTCAAGTGTTAAAAATACAATCTTCATTTTTCTTCAGTCTTAATTAGTCTGAATTTTATTACCTGAATTTTGTCGACCTGAATTTGTAAGACTGAAAAATAATGTGAAGATTATATTTTTAACACTCGAAATAAATTTTTAACTGCAATTTAGTAACTTGAATATTTTTGCTTTGAATGCTTGAATTACATTTTCATTTGAGCAAGAAACACAATACATGGACATTAGATCAGTAAAAAACTTTCCTTTGGATTTGATTCCAAATTTCAGATTTTTGGTTATAATTGCTAGGTCTTTGATAAATGTAGAGAGGGTGAATAGATGGTTCTTGAATGTGTGGTTCCCACTGAGGATGTGGAGATGATGAGGAGGTTGCTTTACTGGTGACACTGTTGGTGACTTAACCAACCAGAATGTTTATGACAGCATTTTACAGCAACATGTCATGCCGTCCCATCTGTTTTGAACTTAGTGGGATCATTTGTTTTCCAGCAGGACGATGACCCCAAACACACCTCTTACTTATGTAAGAGCTATTTGTCCAGAAGGAAGAGCCATGGAATGCTACATTAGATAACCTGGTGTCAACATTCATCCATTTGAGATGGTTTGGGATATGATGGACCAGAGAATGAAGAAAAGCATACAACAAATACTCAACACCTCTTGGAACTCATTCCAAATTGCTGTAAGAATATACACATTGATGGCACTTTGAAAAAGTATTTCCTCCTTCCTGTTTTTTTAATTCATTTATTTATTTTGAATATTTGTCAGATCATCAAACAAATTTTAATATTACATGAAGATAAGAGAAGATACAAAATGCGGTTTTTAAAAGATGATTTCATTTATTAAGTAATATTCATAAGAACACTCCAAAGAAAAAAAAATTGATGCAGAGAGAATCATGAGTGCATGAGACAGAGAGACAATCATACATGCAGCATAATCCCATTTCATATTTGCTCTTTTTTTTTTCATTCCTTTTATTCTCCCTTTCTTTTGTATCAATAAAGATTTGTCATATTTGGAAGGATGCAGGCAAGGCTCTGTGCAGGATATGAAGACATTTATTATAAAATAATCAAAAAAAATTAATAAATAAAACACAAGTATGATTCAAACAAGGAAAAGTAGAATAACCACAGCACCACTAACACAACAGTGTTAGAACAGTGGAAACAAAACAGACGTGTAACTTGCAAGACTAATTATACACACTTACCTAAACTAGCTGTTTATATTGTATACGCACTCGGGGAAATGAAGTCTCTCCATGAACATGTCCCTGGACACATGGCCTCATTCTTGTTTGACTGCACTTTCTCCATTCACCATCATCGTCGTCGTGTTATTATTATGAGGATAAGTAGTAGTTAGGGTCGCTCGACACAGTTTCGACACACGTCTCGAATTTTCGCTACTACGCTAGTAGTAGTGTATTTGTTGTGGGTTTTTTTTTTTTACTGTTTTTTTTCTGTTTACTTGTACCAACTGCACACTGGAAGTTTTTCATAAACGAAGTGGGTACATGAATTTGCCAAAGTGTCTAATGTACAGTAGGTTCAATTACACATTTTATTGCAATTTATTGTAGCAATGCTAGTCTCTCTAATTCACATATTTAGAAAATAAAAAAAAGGTTTGAAGAACTAATCAGTAAGACCAGGTTGCTCATTTAAACTGTATGATGGTGGTTTAGGCTATTACTGTGGTGTTTGGCTAACATGAAGGTCTGTAATATTGTTTTTGTAATTCTGTTACTTTCATTGAGCAACTAAGGCTAATGAAACCAAGTCAGATTTTTTTGCAGACAGCTTTTATATATAAAACAAGTACTTATCAGTTCTGTAATACAAATATTGTGCCTTAAACCATCAGCTATACAAACTATTAACGACTTGTAGTAAACTACAGCAACATAAACTGAATGTGCATTGTCCTTATGCTTATAACATTTAATTTGTGGTGATTTGTGTGTCAGGGTGGTTCTGGGCACTGTCCACCACCTCAACATTAAGCTTCTGATGATATGATGTTCATTATTCTCTCTTGATTTTCTCCATCTATGCATATTAGCAAAAAGTGCTTTGTGTTCGAGTCGTTGTATCTTTTGTATCTGTCCTGTTCTCTATTTGGCATCTGTTGGTTTCCTGGTCTGTATTACCCATGCAGCTTGTGTATAATAAAAATGTCTGCACATACATCCTGTCTTATCCACTGTCCCCAACATTAGAAATTAAATTAGTAGTAGTATTTTTACATAGTAGTAGTATTTGTATTATACTGTAATTACTATTTTATTACTATACGATTAATTATCCTTACATACAAAATTGAGTCTTCCTGAGTTTTTTTTTATGAGTTGCCCACCCACTAAATGTGCTACCTCTAAAAATTAAATAGCTAATGCACATTTATGCTTCCTAATGAAGGTTCTGTGACCTTGTAAATAAAAGTCATAGATATTACCTTTATATTTATAGATAAATTTATATTTATACAAATTTATTTATTATAGATACATTTATAGATGAATATTCCTCCATCATAAAGATGCTAATTACTCAAATCTGCACACAGGCACCCCAAAACAAACAAATAAATAAACTAAATAGACAATAAGACTGTGTCTGGACAGCAGATGCTTAAGGTTTTGGATTTTCTTTGCAGGAAGACAGTTGAGAATAAAGAAAGAACCAAAACAGATGCTTCAAAGGAACATGGAACACAGGCACATATTTCGTCCGTTTTATTATTTTTCTTTAACTAAAAGATATCTATGCTTTGTCTTAAGAACAGAACTAAGAAATGGTATATGATCTTTTACAATGTTATAAGAGGCAACATACATAACCATGCTCTAGAGCACATTTAACATTTTATTAAGCAAGCATTTCAGTCCACAGGCCAAGCTAAAACTTTAGCAACCTATTAGATTTTCTCAACCTTCATATACCTGAATACTGAGAAGCCTGTGCACACAAGTCTGCATTAAAAAGAAAGAAAGAAAGAAAAAAAAAAACCTCAGGCTTCAAATAATGTTGCCAAAGTAATTGGTGTCCTGATGATGGTTGATTCCAAAAAGCAAAGAAAAAAAGTAAAAGGGCTTCTACTTCAGAGAGGTGAAATGACTATTTATTTCCGCTGAATATACAAAGAATAAAAACAGATACCACTTAAATTATAATTTCTTTTTAACTAACAAGCAATGAAGATCATGCTACCAATACACAACAGGTCTAATTCTACTGGTCTACTAGTAAATATCAGCAAGTATGAATAGCGCAGTGCAACCAGTAAATATTTTTGGGAACAATCCTTACAATGTGACATCGTCTGGGTGAACTTTATTTTTCTTCACACCACTGGTTCTCCTTGCGTACCTGTATGAAACGGTGCAAATTTAGGTTTTTACAGACACCAGATGAGAGGAAATTGAGATTTAATATGGTCATTTTAGTACATTTAGATAAGATTATCAAAATGTGGTGTTTAGTTACAGTAGCAGTAATTTAAACACAGGACCTGGGGAATCGCAGGTTTGTATCAAAAACCTCTCAAACTACTTTCCAAACAACTCAATTTGTTTGGACAGAATAGGACATTTACAGAAAGTAAAGAAAGTTTCAATGCTGTGCCTTACTAATCAAATGTCACCTTATGCAAATGTTATTAGATTATTTATTTATGGCCTTATTAACGAACCCAAAGTGCAAAAAGAAACCAATGAAAAGGTGAAGGAGGAAATGTTTCCGGAGAAAGAATTGGTCCTCTAATTTTTTATTTTTCCTTTATTTTACCAGGGTAGTCAAATTGAGACAGTAGTCTCTTTTGCAAGTGAGCCCTAGCCAAGAAAAAAAGATTAGCGTATACAGCTACATGACAGGATGAATGCAAAGATCATCAAAACTTCACACACGGGTGCTTCCCTGTGAGCATCTCCCAATCAGACAACAATTTTCATGAGCGACAATGCCTCCTGTCACACTGCAAAATGGATAAAGCAGTTCCTTGATGCTAAGATCACTGAAAAAATAAATTACCTGTCCAAGGCCGTGATCTAAACCCAATTGAAAATCTATGGAAAATCCTTGGGGATAAAGTTATGACTAAGAAACCCACTACAGTTACACAAATGTGGAAGAGATTGGAAGAAGAGTGGACCAAGATCATACCAGAGAAGTGTGAGAAGCTAGTGATGTCCTGCATGCCCAGCAGATGTGCTGAAGTCATTTAAACAAACTTTCATGCAACAGTGATTACTGCTCTCTAATGTTTTTTCCCCCTTTTAATTATTTAATTTTATTACGATGTGCAAATAAGATGAGCAACCTAAAGAAAACACTGACTACATATTGCATATACAGTATGTCACAAAAGTGAGTACACCCCTCACATCTCTGCAAATATTTAGTTATATATTTTCATAGGACAACACTGCATAAATGACTCTTTGACACAATGAAAAGTACTCAGTGTAAGGTTTGTATAACAGTGTAAATTTATTGTCCCCTCAAAATGACTAAAAATGTGATCTATGTATGTTTTCTTGCGTCTCCCCTGATGACACATGTGCAGTACCTCGAGATAATCTCCCATCCCATTGACCAATGCTGTCTTTTCAAGTAGTAAAAGATTATCCATACTAGTAGTAGCATTAGTATACTAAATTAATAAATAACTCTTCCCTTCTTGTGCTATAACCAAGGTCTATTTTTATGTCTCATCAAAGAACTTAAAGCCATTCTAAAACCATTTTGTAAAGCTGCTGTGTTAAACGTGCACCACTGCTAAAATGAACTGAAAAATATATAGTTGTTCTGACATTCCCTGTACAGACTGAATTGATGCACATTTTTTGAAGGAAAAAAAAAGTGTAGACAAATAATTAATGCCAATATTTTTGCATGCTAAAAAAATATTTCAGATGTACATTCAAAAAAGAAGGTTTTCTCATGCCAGGGAAAATTAAATTCTTGTTTTCACTTCTTTGCCTACAGGCTAAATAGGCAGATTGGCAAATTTATTAAAATTGACTAAACTAATATTTTCCTTACCTGAGCTTCCTCTTCCTCTGTGAAGTCATTTTTAATGTTGAACGTCTTTCTGATTTCTTCTGGGGTTTTACCTTTGATCATATTTGCAACCGTTTTGCAGGTGACATCTAGCAGTCCTTTGATGTCCAAATAATTTGCTGCCTAAACAAAGGAAGCACAAGGCAAGGGAAAGAGTAAAAGATCAACATATAATGTATAAACTGATGCATACTGAACCTATCATGCTATGTGTAACCATTTTTGCATCCCACACTAGCACAATATGGACCAAAGTAATCTCTCAGTATTTTTAAGGCTGAATATTTATCAACTATGTATACAGTCAAAAGACACATTTTGTAAATCAGTGGTCTTTCCAGAATTTTTCCCTACATTGTAAACTAATGCAGAAGACAGCTGCTTTTGAGATGTGTCTGCTAAATGTCCTCTGAAAAGCATTCATGAAGGCTCTATTGATACGCACGCACACACGCACTAACAAACTCAAAAACTGACATCAGCCCTATATAGTTTGTGATGTGTGTAAGTTGTGCGGTGCACCCGGGTGACGATGGCTTTTTGGAGGTCTTAATATGCTCAAATAACACAGGTTGTGCAGTGCACTTGGGAGATTTGAATATTTTGAGATCAAAATAAAAACCAAAAAATAAAATGCATTGCAGTGCATCTAGAAAACAGAATATTGTGGGGGTTTTTTCTAGATGCACTGGATATAAACAATATAGAGAGTAAGAGCAACTTGTCAGAGCACCTTAACACTGACATTAAAGAGGTCTAGGCATCTCATGCATAGGAATTCGCCAAGTAGTAAGACGTGGCCTCATTATGTACTTTTCCCCTCTGGGGCACTGCAGGATGAATGCAGCTTGAAACTCACTTTATTTCAGGGCAAAATCAGGCTGTGAAGGCTCAAGGTATACGGCACAATGTATAAGGAATTCTGCACTGCAATTTACTGCGCTGCATTGCTCTGCTGAATAATTTGCTTTAATTCAATACATTTTTATATCGTATAATACTATTCATTATTATAAACATCATACTTTCTGACTGAACAGTTCCCACTTGCAAGATTGCATATTTCAACAAAGCAGCACTGGTCCAAAATACACATGGAGAGTGGGTAGACAAAAGATGCAAACATTAGTACTGCCTCATAAAAGAAATGGGTCATGTAACGCAACATCAAACCATATTTTTTATAAGTGGAATTGTATCATTCTATATTTTATTTCAAAATACAGTTAAACCTTGGACCGCGAGCATAACTTGTTCCAAAAGTATGCTTCTATATCAAAACACTCGTATATAAAAGCGAATTTTCCCCATAAGAAATAATGGAAACTCCGACAAACCCAAAAATATTCATATAAACATAATTAATGAAAAACAAAATAAAAATAAAACAAATTAACCTGCACTTTACCTTTTTTTACCACACACAGAGACAGACACACTCCTCACACATGCACTGAGACGATAACCCACAATACTGCTCGTATTTCAAGGCCTCGCTTGTTTACCGAGTTAAAATGTATTGCTCATATTTTTTTTTACTTTCAAAACACTCGCAGAGGTTCCACTGTACATCAATATATCTAAAATGGTCGATACACCCACAAAGCCCTATGCAGGACAGAGCAAGAATCATGGCAACAGGAAAACATGCATGCACTTGGTCTGAGAACCATGAAAATCAAATGGAGAAATATAACAATGCAGACCATATTTCTGTCCAATTTACCAGCAACTATATTAACCAATTTGAATAAAATAATCAATATCTTCATTGCATTTATTAAGCAAAACCAAACAAATCTCTAAACACATTAGTTAAAGCTCTTAAAAGACATGATAACAGACCAGAATGAGCTCAAAGAGTGTGCCCTGGTCCACTTTGAGGAACTCCTGATCCCAGACAGGAATGTCATCTGTCCTCTTCTCTTTGTTTTCATCATCCTCAGGGGGTGGGGGATCATCTTTGTGATGAGTGCACCACTGAATTACCTGAAAACACACACACAATGTTTAAGTGTCAAAATCAATCAATCATGTAAGCCAATAGTCCAACAACATTCGACATAATTTGTCTGGTTAAAGATGCCGGCACGTTTCGGCAACCCAGTCGTAAAATTTCCTCATTATTAAATATTCCACAGTCAAATGTTAATCGTAGTCTCAGAGCTGAAAACACCGGCAACAGCTCCAGGTGGTTGATGTAAAGCCTGCATTGTGACCACACCCCCCTCACACAGCAGCACGAGATACTCATAGGTCACGCCCTCAAATGCAAACCTCAGAAAATTTCTGCGGCCTGATCACTATGTGAAAGTAAGAGACTGCATTCAGCTGTTGCCCCAGGGTAAACATTTTGAACTCCCAAGATCTAAGAAATTTTGTTCAGTACACATAAATCCAAAACTGGATGCAGCCCTCCCTCTCTTCTGAACAACAATATAAAGGCTTTGCCAACTGGAGTTTGCTTCTGTGGGTAAACGACCTAAATTGCCCCTTTGCTTAGAAGAGCCTTTATCTCCTCCTGGAGCACCGTGGTGTTGACCACGAAAGAGAAATGAGGTGGCTTTGTACAAAACTGCATCATCCCATAGCGACTGTTTTCTGCCCATGTAAAAATGCATGCATGCCATTCGAGAACGTGGGACAGAAAACAGCTCATATTGAGCACTAAAATGAGGTTGCTGCCCCCTGGCGTTTTACCAGAGAACAGCCTCATGGAAGCCACTGGGTGTTTTTGATTTGCAGTGTTCTGAACAGAATAATTATTTAATGGTTTTAATAAATGAACATTCACACAATTTGCAAAATGCAACTCTAATTGAAAAGTCAAACACTCTTGGCACTTGCTGTGCGTCGATTGGGACGGAATCCCTGAACAGGGCATAACAGCCTTTTGGGTTGGCATTAAGAGAAGCAACAGTGTCTCCCTGCTGCCAGAGGTCCTCTTCCCTCAGAGCCTGAGCTAGGAGGAGTGTGGATTTTTCCTCCTGGTCACTGAATCTTTCAGGAAGCCTGGTGTTGGGCCTTTATTGCAGGCAAACTGGAACCATAATGATGCCATTGATACCTTATTACCACCATCTGGGCCACAATCCCATGGAGGGAGCCACACAACAGGATATGTGCAGAATGCAGACTGTTGAGGTTCTGACCTCTCTGAGCAGTGCACATAATGCACCTCTGAGCAATTTTTTTATTTATTTTATGTGTAGTGACTGTTTTTTGGTAACTGCACTGTACCAAAAAGTTCAAAAGCTGTAGCAGTGCGGGAGATTAATCTACTTGGAGGAGTGATTCCGGTATCGTGTGCGTAAAGCATCTCTTTTTTTTTTGTGTGTGTCCAAGTGTAGTGACTATTCTTTAGTAACTGTACTGCAACAGCAGCCGTCGTGAAGAAAAAAAGTTTAAAGGCTGTAGCAGTGCAAGAGATTAATCCGTTTAGAGGAGTGATTCCAGTGTGTATGTGTGTGCGCGTCTAACACCAATCACGTCTTTTCAAAAGTTAAGTGCAGGTAAAAAAATTAAGGCTCCAAGCACTATAGGGTGCGCAAAACCCTCTTGTTTTCCTATGGATTTTTTTAAACACCATTTTGAGCTTTTGCCCAAAAACTCATGAAAATTAGAATCTTGGTTGAAATGTTTGGAATCTGCTGCCATTAGGATTCCGATAGTCGCATGGCAGGGGGCCCTCAGACTAACACACCCACACGTCTCTCTCTCTCACACACACACACACACACACACACGTTTCTGGGCGGCGATGGCTTTTTGTAGATCTTAACACGATCAAATAACACATGGGTTGTGCGCGCACACACGCAAAGTATATACAGGTAGACATGTACTTTGTCACCACAGGTTTGCCTGGCCTTACGGCATGAATAGAGATGTCTTCATTAGAGATGAACTACATTTTCCATCATTCAAACATTTTAAAAATAAAATCAAAGTTCAAGAAGGAGCTAATACTTTTTCATGGCACTGGATAGAAAAACTCACAACCCTGTTAAAATTGCACATTTTTGTGATATACAAGATAAAGCAAGCCTCCAGTTATAATGCAGCTAACCTTTCAGACTATAAACTACAAACTATAAACTACAGACAAATATTGTAATACAGACAAATGTAATTTATAATCCAGTTTCTTTTGCCCATTTTGGAGTCCTACATCATGTTGTCTAAATTTGGAGAAAAAAATTATACATTAAAAAAAAAATTATACATTTGCTGCATATTGTAATTTGTTTCCTCATAAATTCCAGGTTAATAGAAAGTTAGAGTAAGAGCATGATATGGCACACTGAGAGCAGATAGGGGTAAAGGTCTTGATTAAGGCCCAACTCAAAGCCTTGTGGTGTGATATCTTGTATAGAATAGCCTGACCATACTTGATGCACTTCCAGCAGATGCCAACGCCATAGTGAAACAATGCCAATGAATTCACGGATCAGCTAAATCTGAGAATAATCAGCATCGTAAGTTTTCAGGATTATCATTACACCCCATACTAACAAGCCACTGCATGCAGTGCCAGTCCCAAGCCCGAATTAAATGGAAAGGTTGCGTCAGGAAGGGCATTCGGTGTAAAACCTGTGCCAAGATAGTCTGCTGTGGTGACCCCTTGACAGGATCGAGCCGAAAGAAAGTAATATTTAGGTAAAACTGGATTAACAGATATCTTAAGATATAAAAACTTTTTCCCCGACAGATCCTGCTTTTTATGTTATGACTCATTACAGGAATGCTATCTCCTCTATAATTGTTTAGATCTTCACAGGACATGAAATGTAACCATAAAGCATGAAGGTAGGATTAAACATCTTGTGATTAGGGTAGTTTAGTACCATATCATACAGGGATACTGTAAAGCTAAATAAGTCAAATGGTGGAGCTGAAGTCATTCGAAAAGGAACTGTAACACGATCAGTGTGACAGAGTATGCATCACCTCACAGTCACTAATGGAGCAAAGGTACAGACTCAACATACAAGCACCATCAATGACAGAATCGCCACCTCACGGACTACCCTGATCTAGTATAATTACTATTCTGCTCGATGCAAGAGTCATTTATATTATGCTATAATTGTTGTTTGAGTGTGATTTCTATGTATTCACAAATGTAATATGATATTGTGTACATGTTTGTTAAATTGTTCATAGTATAGTATGTGTTAAGCTTAATTAAATAATTTTATTGTATTTTTTTTTACATTTTATTTGACTAATATTTATTAGAAGTAGTGATTTAGCTATTATTTATCAGAAGTAGTGATGTACCTTTTTCTTTTTTTTTTTTTTTTCATTTATGGTTGTCGACCACTTAGTAGAATCCGCTTTGAACAATTGTTGTGTAAACTGCAATGCTATCAGACACAATAATTAAAAGTGATTTCAGAGTTGATCCTCGTGTCCCCTGTAGTTGGCTAATCGCTTTTTTCGAGTTTGAAGCAGAAGTTAATGTGCAAATTCCCAGATAACTCAACAGATATTATCAGCTGATCTTTTTGAAGGGCTGAACTGTTTCAGGATACAATTATCATCATCAGCCACACACACACATTAAGATATGAAACAGAAATTCTGTTTAAATGGCATTTGTGTCAGCACATGTAGTTCCATCATTAACTTTTATGTCATACTATAAGTGGGTCATAAATGTTTTTAAACCAGGTATAAAAGTAGGCAGCTTTGTCTACGGAAAAACGGGCACATCAAGCTGAGGTCATAGCAATGGAAACTCCAAATCAGGCTACACAGCGTTTACAGCGACAGCACATACGACAGCAAGGAGCAGTGTGTGGAGTGACAGTGTGTTGACAGCACACTCGATTCACAAGTAATGGTAGCACACTGGATGTGAACACAGATAAACCTCTAATAAGTAAAAGCAAAATACTACAATTGGCTCCGTTCTGGGAGGACGTTTATAAGTCGGATTAATTCGAACGTCAGACAAAGTGAGTCTTATGCACCCTTGACACAAATATACAATGTAGGGCATAAAGTTCTAGTGTTTTGGTTACGCCTTATATCATTATAAGACTGCGTCTTTAAAATCAAGAGGGGAGCCCCGGTGTCAGCTGACCCCGTTTAAAGGCAGCCCGGGAAGACATTTGGGGTGAAAGGGGGAGACAACGCTTCGTGGGATATACAGCGTGCTTGATTGGACGCCATTTTGTCTCAGAGCTGTTTTAGACTGTAAAATCTGTCTTGTTGAGGATTTTGATTTTGCTTATTATCGTGCTCCCAGACTAATTCATTGAAACCAGTGAGGCAGACTCATTTCTCCCACACCCCCATGCATACACCACACACCACCCCCACAATAAACCAGATTTTGGACATTTTATACATTCACTTAGATAATGTAATTACATTACATTATCTGCGATCTGTTTGATCTGTTTATATCTGCGAATATTCTTAACCCAAATGTTTATAAGTCAATAAGAGGATAAACAATTCCTTTGACCTGAAATCTAGCGAAAAAGGGCAAAAACAACTGCAAAGAACTGCAGATTTACTCCCATCTGCATTTTCCCTCCCAACCTGCCTGTGTTACTGGAAGTGTACTCCTGTCTGGGAATCTGAAATGTCAACCATAGTAAAAACTGGGCTTGTTATTGGTTAATCATTATTCAATTAATTGCCCATACAACCTTACCAAATATATTTTTAAATGCACTAACCAACAATGTTTGTTTAGGTCTAGTTATTGTCAATAAACAACATATTTACTGTAAATCTGGATACTAGACCTTTCTGAGGATGGCTGCATTCACATTTGGAAGAGGTACAGGATCATCATCCCCTTCATCATCCATGCCTAAATCTAAAAGACAAAGACAAAACCAAAAGTATCAGACAACCATCCTTTAATACATTTCAAATAATGAGACAAAAAAAAAAAAAAAACAGCAAGTAGTGGCATGACTACCACATCACTTTGGATAACTTACCTTCCAACATTGTCTTTATAGTCACAGATTGCTTGGCAATTTCAACATCCACTTCAAACATATCTCCATCTGAACTTTGTAGCTTAATTGTTGGCATCTATGAAAAAATATCCCAAGTTAATAAATAAAGTACAATATTAGTAACTACTTAGGATAGACTGGCAAGATAGCAAATAATCCTTGTATGAACTAGATGGACTATTTAAAAACAAAAATCGAATCATACATATTTTATTCTTTACCACAATATAATAGTAATAAAACATTTTAGATTAATTAGCTCAAACTGATCTTTGCTATGTCAATTACCGCTTACAAATGGTTGGTTGTTGGTGCTGTTGGCAATATTTTAAAAACAACATTGTTCAGAGAATGCTGTAACGGAGTGGTGGCGGAAAGAGAACGTCAAGCGCTCTCGAACGAGCTGCACTTGTTTGCTAGCCCGGTGCCGGCGATGAAAAGACTTTGTCACGACAGTAACGTTTATCGACCCACAAACTAACAATACAATGCGTGTGTGTATACATACTCACTAATAGCATAACTGGACCTGGACCGAACCAACTAACAATTTCATCAAGCTAGCAATTAGCTCGGAGCTGATATTTGTCTGTATTGAGGCCTAGCAACCGTTCACTAAGTACATTTGAGCAAAATTTAGCAAAACTAAAAGATAGGTTATCATTGCGACTTTTCCCAAGCAAACGCGTTTTATTCAATAATACACTATATACTTACAATGAACGAATTCTTAAAAGATTCAAGGACAAAATGCAAACGTCGAAACGAGCGGTCACAACTGCTGAACAACTACTGCTGCTGCTGCTGTCTTCTTCGTCTTTTTTCTTCCTCTTCTTAGTTCACCTAACAGAGGTTGGCAAATAAGATTTCGTGTATTACCGCCCCAACTGGTCTGGAGCCTAAGGTCGTTTACTCTTCTTGTTTTACGGTAGGTGGCATACAGTAAGTATATATTACAGCCGCAGTCAGCTTCTTTGTTCCGGTTTAAATAAATAAATAAATAAATAAATAAAGAAGCCTTATTACGCATTAATATCCAAATGAAGCGCTAAGGTCGTTGAACGCTTCCTTTGTGTGTATATGCGTAGTACGGCTTTTATGACGTAGAATCAGATTTAGCCAAGTTTAGCCAATTTAGGGATCAACACATTTGCACCATAAACGTTCTGTTATGTATTTAATTATTTAATTCGAATTAATCGCATAATTTAATTTGTTCAGCTTAAACTACAAATGTATTTTTTTTTTTTTAAAGAAGTTTATTGTGCTGTTCTTGGTGTAACACTGTTAATAATACACAGGACTAGTCTATTTATGGCTTCGTTCCATTCCGAAGTGTACCTCCAAACCGCAGGGAGCGAAAATATAGTTACTGCGAACGGTGGAGGGAACGAGCGAACAACAGGACTTCACTTCACCGGAAAAGGGGGGGGGGGGGGGGGGGGAATCCGATAAGTCATTGCGTCATATTTATTATCGTTATTATTGAGCGACATCATATTAAAAGGACACAATACCTTTAAATTTAATTCAATCGAGAAATCCTTGGTATTATATAGGCTAGTAATTTGTAAAAAAAAAAAAAAAAAAAAAACTCTTGTACATAATTTAATCGGTTATTAATCGGCCATACATATCGGTTATAATTTTTTTATAATGGTATCAGGTTTTGTTTCAATAAATATTCAATATTTAATGTCCGTTGTGTGAAATTTTCACAGCAGCAGCGACAGGTATTCGACGTGCTTATGTAACCATGGTAACGCACAGAGGAAATTACGTCTGCGCTGATGACTTCGCAGTGTGTTCTGGATGGTGGAGTTTTGTCAAGGGAAGTTCCCTTAACTGATACTCCCTGCACAGGGAGTAGGGAGCACCGTTTGAAGTTTACTTCGGACTGGAACGCAGGCCTTGTTTACTTAAACTTAAAGTGACGACATGTTATTCACTCGTTCCCTATATCGTTCGTAGTTCCCTGTGAACTGAACATTGTCGCTCCCTGCAATTTGGAATCACACTTAACATGGCTGAACACCCTGTGTTGTATACTTCGTAGGGTACGTCAGGCCGATTGGAATGCACGTTTTAGCGTTGGCATCCACTATGTTGCATTACCGCCACCTTCTGGTCTTGACCTTCCATTCAGTTTAAATCCTCTTTTCAAGTACCGTCGCCCTTTAGAATCAAGTACTGCTTTCTTCCCTCTCCTCCTTTTTGAACAAGTCACAATTACGTTGATTATTTGTTTCATAGTGTAGTCACAAACTATTAAAATGACAAAATGTTACACCCTGTCGAGAACAGAAGAGTATTTAAGATTATCAGAGCTGCAAAAAGTAAAAATCCATTGTTAAATGGAGCCATTTTTTGTATGGAAAATTATATGGAAAATATGAACAGTGTGGAAATTGGCAATGAAAACAAAAATAAGTAATCTTCACCTTGTACTGTATATTGAAACAATATACCTTATCACTCAGATTAACTCAACTACCTCAAAACGTTGAAACTGGACTGATTAATCAAAACACGCATAAACACACTGATCTATGCTACAAAACTATTGTACAAACCAACCTGTAAATGCTCTTTTGCACACTATTCATTACTTGTTTATTTGCACTAACTATTTATCCTTGCTGCTACTTATGGAACGTTTACTGTGTAGTGTTTCTCCTCCCACTACCTCAACTCATCACCTCATTACCACAGAGTATTGTAATGTCATGTTTTGTCGCATTGTCACATTGTCTCTCTTATTTGCACATTTGCATGTGCACTTTATGTTGTCTCTTTTGTAAAAAATGTAGATAGTGCTCTGTTAACTTAAAATGTCAGTTTGTCTTGTCCCAGCTAGCCGGCTAATTAGGTCTCTAAGTTAGCTGGTTTGTTTTTTGTTATTAATTTATGTTGTACATTTATGTTGCATGTAGCACCACCACACTGAGTACTGAAGCCCCCCAAGGGTGTGTACTCAGTCCCCTGCTGTTCACACTGCTGACTCACGACTGTGTAGCGACACACAGTTCGAATCACATTATCAAGTTTGCTGATGACATGACAGTGGTGGGTCTCATTAGCAAGAACGTTGAGTCTGAATGTCCACAAGACAAAGGAGATGGTTGTTGACTTCAGGAGGACATGGAGCGACCACTCTCCGGTAAGCATCAACGGCTCCCCTGTGGAGATCGTCGACAGCACCAAATTCATTGGTGTCCACCTGGAGAAAAACCTCACCTGGTCCCTCAACACCAGCACTCTGCACAAGAAAGCCCAACAGCGTCTTTTCTTCCTGAGAAGGCTGAGGAAGGCCCAGCTCCCACCACCAATCCTGACCACCTTTTATAGAGGAACCATCGAAAGCATCCTGAGCAGCTGCATCACTGTGTGGTTTGGGAATTGTGCCATATCGGACCGCAAGACCCTACAGCGGATAGTGAGGACAGCAGAGAAGATCATTGGGGTCTCTCTTCCCTCTATTTACTCCAAACGCTGCATCCACAAAGCCACCAGCATTGTGGGTGATCGAACACATCCCTCACACACACTCTTCACCCTCCTGCCATTTGGAAAAAGGTACTGAAGCATTCGGGCACACACATCCAGACTGTGTACCAGCTTTTTTCCATAAGCCATGTGTCTCCTCAATAAAAAGGGACTGGACTGATAAAATACACACACATTATCACTCAGATTAATTCAACTACCTCAAAACATTGAGTCTAGACTGATTAATCAACCCGCGCAAACACACTGATCTATACTACCAAACCATTGTACTGTACACAACAACTTGTAAATGCTGTTTTGCACAATATTCATTACTTGTTAATTTGCACTAACTTTTTATCCTTGCTGCTACTTCCCTGCTGAAAAATCCAGCATAGACCAGCATGATTTATATGCTGGTCTATGCTGGTTAATACTGGTTAGTGCTGGTCTGAACCAGCATAACTGATGGAAGACCAGCATATCTACGCTGATGAAACTTTACCACAAGCATTGGTCTTGCTAGTTAGTGCTGATCTGGTGCTGGTTTAGCTGGTGAACCAGCATAACTGATGGAAGACCAGCATGCCTGCTGAAAAATCCAGCATAGGCCAGCATGATTTATATGCTAGGCCACCAGCATGGTTTTGGTAGTTAAAATTGGTTACCATTTTAGCTCATCATCTTTTACCATTTTAGCTCATCATCAGCTCATCATCGTTTTTTAATAGCTAGTACTGAAAATAATGTGTGATGTAAATACATGGACTGTGTAGTGTTATGTTTAAATGCATTTACATACAAGAGACAAAAATAATCTATTTACCAAAAACATGTAAATACATCATTTTACATTTATTAAATAGCTGTGGGTTGTCTAAAAACACAACTCAAACCTTTTATATGCACTTTTTTTTAAAGTAATCATTGGAAATCACTTAAAGCTGAAAAAAAAAAACAGCATAGACCTTCATAGCTGGTCACCAGCTTGACTAGCAATTATACCAGCGGGGTTACCAGCATCCCAACACCAGCATCATGGAGTCAGCTGTTTTGGCGGTGGGACCACTTGCATTTTTTATGGTAACCATCAAAATAACTTAAAATGTTCCATAATATTTAACCATACACATATGTGTAATGCATCGATTTATGTCTTTATTTGTTAATGTACACTCACATATCAATAAAACATTGTGCTTTTGTAAAATAAAGAAAATAAACAGGATGCGCTTTCTGCAGTCTCAGTCTCCCCGAAAATCTTTTTGAAACACGTCACTAAAATGAACACACACACATATCCATATATCTATACATATATATCTATAGAAAGCTTAAAGTGTCTACTTTTAAATGTAGCAAGCTTAATCAAAAATAAATATTCTCAGTTTATATAATCCATATGAATCTAAGGAAAGATACGTTCTTTCTGCCACACTTCATTCACTGATAATGCCCTGAGACAGGACATGCCCCAGACACAGGTTTCTGAAGCTCTACAGAATATTCTGGACAGTGGGAGGAGTTTAAATTTACCAACACTGAGACTCCAACAGAGAAGGGGGAGAATACAGCAAGCTGTATTATTTATTATTTTTCTCACAAGCTTTTGCCAGTTTATGTGAAACATTGTCATTTAATGTCACTTACATGGTTTGGTTAGCATGTAGATAACACTCCTAAATCATGCTAACATACTGCCTTAGGTAGCTTAGCATAAGAAAAATGCTGAAAGTTTCACTTTCTTTTTGAAATCATGTTGATCAGATTGACAGACCTACACAGCTCTGTTATAGGGGCTTTAAACATTTGTGATTGGAGCAATCTGAGTGACAGACCGCAATGATGACCAGTACCTAAGGACCTATGCACTCAGACATCGTTATGCAACTGCCACACAGCTGCAGGCCCATTTACAAGATGTGAGGGGTACTACGGTTTCCAGACAAACTATTCACAACCGACTCCACCGCTTTGGATTGAATGCCAGACGACCATTGCAGGTAACTCCACTGACACCAAGACACCGCCGTGAACGTTTGCAGTGGGCACAAGACCAGGTGACCTGGACAATGCAGCAGTGGTCTACCGTCCTGTTCACTGATGAGTGTCGGGTGACCTTGCACAGAAATGATGGTCGTCACCGTTGCTGGAGAAGGCGAGGTGAACGATACGCTGAGGTCAACATGGTCCCCAGGGTTTGCTTTGGTGGAGGAGGTGCAACAGTCTGGGTAGGCATCACCAATCAGCAAAACAGATTTAGTTATTGTAGATTGCTCAGTCACTGCACGTTCTTACCTCAGAGACATCATAGAACCCATCATCATCTTCCAATTCCGCCAGCACAACCCCCAACTTTCTGTTCATGGATGAGTAGTGTGTATATATAGTGATTGCAAGGCTATCAAAAAAATAAGCAATGCACAAATTCCATAGCATTTTTGTAATATTTATTCAGTTTTCACTAACTACATTAAATATGTGGAAAGCCTTGAAGGCCTTGTTGTTGCCAAACAACCTTTAAAATAAACATGTAAGATGAATAATAAAAATAAAAGATAGCTAATCGCGACCACATTTCAATTAAAACATTTTTTAACAAAATAATGACAGAAGTACACAACACTTTGAATATCCCCTTGCTTTTTACTTTTATTATTATTTATTTATATATACATTTTTCTGCTTCACCACTATCTTTTTTTGTAGATTTATTTAAAACAAATAGACCATTTTTATTCTACCAAAACCTACTTTCCCATGTCAAATGAGAAATAAATCCTTCTGTTTTTCTCTCCAGTTTGTCAATGGCTTGATAAATGTCCTGTCCTCTCTTATACTTTATAACACGTCATCAAAGTTTTTTTGTTTCTAAATAGCTGAATCAAGTTGTCAGTAGCACTCATTTCTCATTTCTTTTTGTTTACCATCAAGTAATGACTCAGTGTTCAAACATTCCTTCACAACCGACCCATCAGTATTTTGACTTTTTTGAATACTTAATTTATTTTATTGTATGTTTTGCTACTATAAGTGAAAATTAACTTGCATGGTATTGAACAATAAATGAATGAATGAAAGGACCCTGGTAGCTTTATCTGATATCTCTTTTGTCAGACCTAATATATTGTTTATATGCATGTTTGTTCCATGTGAGGCTAACATTAGGTCACATAAGTTTCTGGGAGTGTATTTTTGCTTCCATTCCTGATTGGTAAATTCAGTGAGAAGAACACTCTCTTTCTCTTCTTCTTAAAATAATAATCTTAAAGGTTACCATTTCTATCCCCAGGATTGTTGGAGAATTTTCCTTAAAATAACACCAGCAGTCAATCTTACAATCTTACATCTTTTTTTTTTTCATTCCACCACTTCATTCCACCTTATGAAAATGTTTTTAGGTTTTATATTTTCTGCTTAATATAAATGAGTAAGCAAGTTAACTGTGTTCCAAAACATTAGCTTTCCCAAATCCCCAAACTCTTATTTAGGCTATAGTTGAGCCAACTAATATCAAATAATAACAGTAGCCAACTTATAACAAATTATCAAATTTACTAGGAACACCATGAATGTACAAATCTGCTGTATTCATTTCAATGCTCAAAGCTAAATATAGATTTGAGTTTTTAATAAAAGCTGACAAATCAAGAAAAACAATATCAATTAAATGTTACTAAGATTAGAGCTTTATTGGTGTTTGGTGGACACAATCATTAAAAGGTAAAAAGTTGGGCTACCACTTGCCACAGCTTCATTGAATATGAATCTAAAGCACTGAAGACAGGTATTCAGAAAAGCTTTTGGAGGTTTATAATTCAAAATGTTTGTAGTACACCCATATCAGCTGTGCACTAAATTTTATACCTTTTGTATTGCTTAGAGGAAACAATGAACAAAATAAAAATATTAAATTCATATTCTTTTATTTTTCCCCATCCATACCATGGTTCTAAAGCAATTTCTTTACACAGAAAAAAATGTAAATCAGCTAAATAAATCTGTTTGCAGCTAATTTATAACATTACTTACATTAACTTTTTTTTCTTTAAATTGTGGCATGAAATGCGCAAGAAATGCAATTTTAAAAAACTACCAAGACCAATTATGTAGGTTGATGGCATGCTCGGTTTGCAAAAAGCATGCAGATTTAGAATGTATATATCTAATATTGCTGCATTTCATATCCCATGATTAGGCCATATGTATGTGTGTAGGTTTGTGTGTGTTTTGACATGTACTGTTACCCTCCAATTAATCAAGAAAAAACATTTCTACCACATCATGTATTGTTCTTTGTTAAAAAATATATATAGTTGGCCCCATAATCAAATACAATTAATAGACCAATGTCAAGCCATGTTGCTTAAGTAGTCACTTATCAAGAAGAAAGAATGCATGCATGCTTGTGTGTTTTTTAAGGAGACACAATTGGTGGTAACTACTCCACACCAACTGTTTACAATCATGGCCAAGGGATGATTACTTTCCTTTGAGTCTAAGTAAATTCACTTATAGACTCACAATAAACTCCATCTTCCCATCATGCATGCTTTGTAAGCTTTTTGTAGTTTGATTAGAATTTAATGACAAATTATTAAAAAGAAAAAACATAAATGCACAAAAAAGTCCTTAATTCCCATTTAGTAACAGGATTTTTTTACATTGTGATATTGTCATACAGATGCTGTATCTGCTGTTTGAAATATTCTTTAAGCTCTGGCCTTTTGGCTTTTAAGGTTGGGGTCAGCAATCCATTTTCTATAGTGAACATCTCATTATGAATGTGGATGTCTTTTACCTGGAGAGGAAGAATTATGAGGTTTTGAAATAAATCACAGATCATGTCATTTACAATATAACAAACTTTAAACTATGCACTAACTTGCTCAAATGAATGGAGGCCACCGGCTTTGCCCAAACCCACAAGGTCATCCAAGATGGCTTTTTTTAGTTCCTTAAAAATAACAGGGGAAAGTCAATCAGTAATAATGTGACTGGTAGGGGAAAAAAAACATTAATGCAGGTACATTTCAACATTTCATGTCCAAATCAAATACAGTGGAACCTCGGATTGCGAGTAATACGGTTTGCGAGTGTTCCACAAGACATGCAAAAATTTTTAATACATTTTGACTTGAAAAACGAGCAAGCCTTGGTTTATGAATACCAAGTATTATGTAGCATGCATGTGCATCTTGTTTTGACGCTGAGTGTCACGTGATCACAACTGAACAAATGGTTTTTCTCTCTCTTGCGCTGCTGAATTGTGGGTAATCGTCTCTCCTGCTCGGTGTTAGTGCACGTCTCTCACTGGTATAATCAACATCCGTGCACGTGTGTACTGTTTATTATAACACTGTGACAATGTGTGTCTGTGCCCCTTCACACACAGCCCTCCTCCTCTCGCCTTCACACACACACACAGACACACACACACACACACACACACACACAGCTCTACACAGAAACACTGCTCTGTCGTGATTCTTTTCAATGGTAAAGAGCAGGTTAATTTGTTTTATTTTTACTTTACAGCAGTTACTGTGCGCTCATTCTAGTGTCATTTGAGAGATTTCTTGTTTATATTCCTGATAAAACAGTGTTTCCGTTGTGTGTGTGCGCATGTGTGAAACTCAAATAAAAATGAGGAAGGGTTATTCCTCCTCTCCTCTTACTTTAGCTTCACACACACACACAAACACAACCACACGCGCGCACACACACACACACACACACAAACACACACACACACAGCGCCTGCTCAAACAAACGGAAACACTTATCTGTCGGGATTTATTTTGAAAATAAATAGGGAAAGTGCAGGTTAATTTGTTTTATTTGTACTTTATATTTTGTATTAATTATTTTTATTTATTTATTTTTTGGGGGCTGTGGAATGAATAATTTTGAGTTTCCATTATTTCTTATGGGAAAATTACTTGCCCACTTCTGGAATGAATTATATTTGTAATCCAAGGTTCCACTGTACAGTATATACATACATACATACAGTATATACTGTACAGTGGAACATTGGATTACACTGTACAGTATATACATACATACAAACATATATTTATTTGCATGGAACTAACCACATTTTTACACAGCTCATCATAGCATCCATCAATGCCCTTTTTCTGGGCCCATGAAGGCATCATTTCAGGGTCTGGAACAACAATCCCAACTAGACAAGCCTGTAAAGGAATGAAATGAGTAACTTGCTTCGGCAAGAGAAAGGTGAATCCTGTTTATATTATTTTTATTAAGGCCAATTATTCTGGCCTGCCTGGACACCAACCTGCAAGCTGTCTCCATGAACATAGAGCTGAGACACAGGCTCACTGCGAATATAGATGTTCTCAATCTTCTCTGGTGAAATATATTCACCCTGTGCAAGTTTAAATATGTGCTTTTTTCTGTCTATGATCTTTAATGTGCCATTCTGAAAAATAAGAACAGCTGTTTATATATGCTTCCAGTATAATACCATACTATACCTTAAGCGAGAATGCTTTCAGTTGACTTTTTATGCAATATATCAGAGCTATATGAAATAAATTTATATTAAAGTACATTTGGCCTAAACTGACAAACAACCAAAAAGAAAAGTTTTAAAAAGTACTTAATATTTTGATCAAGATATCCTTAAGGAAAGTATTATTGCATTGTAAATAATGTTCAAGTATACATGTCTTGTAGTTTGGTGTGGAACAGAACCTGATTTTTTATGCACACAGTGTTATCAACCCACATTGAAACAGATAAACATATGG
The DNA here is from genome assembly GCA_030347435.1 of Clarias fuscus. Classification (NCBI taxonomy): domain Eukaryota; kingdom Metazoa; phylum Chordata; class Actinopteri; order Siluriformes; family Clariidae; genus Clarias; species Clarias fuscus. Next base: position 38,760,730 of record CM059212.1, read on the forward strand.
CTAATTTTACTCACAATTCTTTTGGTGAAGGTGGTACAGTATCTTAACTTCATACTACAAGCCATTAAGACATTATATTAAAGCACCCCTAGGTTAACATATTATTGTTAGATACTGTTTTTGGATTAGTTTGGTTATGACACAGTAAATTTGCTCAGTAGTTTGTTGATATTTATATCCTTCACATTTCTACTGTAGAGCAGTGTGACAAATTTACCTGCATTCAGCAAGAGCGGATGTTAAGCTGCTGTCCGAGGTTCACACACTGTTTCTCTTTTAGCATCCAAGCTAACATTTTTACTCTTAAGTAACTAAACCCCACAACACTAAACCCCACAACAAAACTACCATATCCAGAGCTCCAAATTAACAGATTTCACTGAACTGGTTTCACTGCATAATAAGTAAATGAGGTGGTAAAATTGGGCTAAGGAATAACGCCAAGTCTATCTCTTTAAAAGTAATTAATTAAGTAATTAAGTAATATTTGGTGGTCATATTGTTACTAAATGTCAACATATTATTGATCATTATTGAGGTGCAAATGTAGGAACTGAGTAGTTGTTTTGTGAAAATTGTGAAGATAGGACAAGATCTCAGTTGGACATAGTATTGATACTCTTTTGTCTGTATCAAAGAAGAAATAAGTAGCCAAACTAATTTTTATTGTAGGACTTACAGTACTCTCTGTATGAAAACATACACCACTTCAATACAGCCTCATGAGTAACAGGAACGAGAATTGTTTACTCGCCTAGTTTATGCCTGTAGGACCTAAAACCAATTTGGAGTGAACAGTATACACACACACTCACCTAAAGGATTAATAGGAACATCTGTTCAATTTCCCATTAATGCAATTATCTAATCAACCAACCACATGGCAATTGCTTCCATGCGTTTAGGGGTATGGTCCTGGTCAAGACAATCTCCTGAACTCCAAACTGAATGTCAGAATGGGAAAGAAAGGTGATTCTAGCAATTTTGATCGTGGCATGGTTGTTGATGCCAGACGAGCCGGTCTGAGTATTTCACAATTTGCTCAGTTACTGGGATTTTCACGCACAACCATTTCTAGGGTTTACAAAGAATGGTGTGAGAAGGGAAAAACATCCAGTATGCAGCAGTCCTGTGGGCGAAAATGCCTTGTTGATGCTAGACGTCAGTGGAGAATGGGCCGACTGATTCAAGCTGATAGAAGAGCAACGTTGACTGAAATAACCACTCGTTACAACCGAGGTATGCAGCAAAGCGTTTGTGAAGCCACAACACGCACAACCTTGAGGCTACAACAGACCCCACCGGGTACCACTCATCTCCACTACAAATAGGAAAAAGAGGCTACAATTTGCACAAGCCCGCCAAAATTGGACAGTTGAAGACTGGAGAAATGTTGCCTGGTCTGATGAGTCTCGATTTCTGTTGAGACATTCAAATGGTAGAGTCAGAATTTGGCTTAAACAGAATGAGAACATGGATCCAACATGCCTTGTTACCACTGTGCAGGCTGGTGGTGGTGGTGTAATGGTGTGGGGGATCTTTTCTTGGCACACTTTAGATCCCTTAGTGCCAATTGGGCATCGTTTAAATGCCACGGCCTACCTGAGCATTGTTTCTGACCATGTCCATCCCTTTATGACCACCATGTACCCATCCTCTGATGGCTACTTCCAGCAGGATAATGCACCATGTCACAAAGCTCAAATCATTTCCAATTGATTTCTTGAACATGACAATGAGTTCACTGTACTAAAATGGCCCCCACAGTCACCAGATCTCAACCCAATAGAGCATCTTTGAGATGTAGTGTAATGGGAGCTTCGTGCCCTGGATGTGCATCCCACAAATCTCCATCAACTGCAAGATGCTCTCCTATCAATATGGGCCAATGTTTCTAAAGAATGCTTTCAGCACCTTGTTGAATCAATGCCACATAGAATTAGGGCAGTTTTGGCGAAAGGGGGTCAAACACTGTATTAGTATGGTGTTCCTAATAATCCTTTAGGTGAGTGTATATATATATATATATATTTTTTTTTTTTTTTTTTTTTTTTGAAGCCACTGTATGTGTAACATTAAACTTTCAGAGTAGATAATCTATTATATAAACCTCTGTTTAAATGAAAAGAAAACAATGTAGTCAGTTTCATGGGGAACTCCCCTAATGTTTCTGAAATAACTAAACATGAATAATATATTATAGATAAATTTTGAGTTTCACTCAGGTAGTAATATGATGAAAAGTTTAAAATGAAAAAAAAAAAATGCATGAAAATGAAAATAAGATGAAACATTTAAGATACACTGTTTGGTATTAACATAATTATTTTCCCAGAATGGATCAAATGATATGAATGTTGTAAGCACACCGGTAACCACTGTCCAATATCTCCTGTGTGAAGCCATCCCTCTGAATCCAATGTTTCTGCAGTCAAAACTGGATCCTTCAGATATCCCTTAAAGACATTTGGACCTTTGACACACACCTGTAATTTAATAAGAATGTTTTTGAGGCCAAATTATATAATCACGATACATAATGGAATATTAATTGGTAGTGTTGGTAGTTACTGTTGTCCAATAGTGCAAATTCTTAATATAATATATTATTTTTACCTCTCCCTTTCCATTTGAGGTAAAGTAGTTCTTCTCTGGAACATCCACAAGCTTAATGAGGTTGCACGGTAATGGTGCACCCACATGTCCTTCAAACAGTAGAGGAGAAAATTATAATGCATGAGAACATACATCTGGGAACTATTATTGATTAAAACTGAACATAATATCGAACACTGATTGGTGCTTCACAGATATAAACTTATAGAACTAAAGAGAGTGACTAGATAGAGAGGTAGAACCTATTTCTTAAATTATAAAAAACAGCAAAAAAAAAAAAAAAAACTTGCCAAAGATATCTAATAATGTTCTTTCCCTCATTAGTTACAAGAAATGTGATGCATTGATGTATTGAGAATATGGGTGATTGTATAACTGAAAATGATGTGATACAAGGCTAAAAGCTTCACCTGACGTCCAGTCTCCAGGGGTGGTAAAGGTGCAGCCGGCTGTGCACTCCGTCTGTCCATATGCTTCATAAACCTTTAAACACACATGTATGCACAATATTTGAATGTATAAATGTTAACTGTGTTAATCAGTGATAATCAGGAGCGGATAATGACAGATACTCTTTTGTCTGTATCAAAGAAGGAATAAGTAGCAAAACTAATTTTCATTGTACAACTTATGGTACTCTCTGTATGAAAACATAAAACATGAGTAACAGGAAGGAGGATTGTTTACTAGCCTAGTTGGCCTAGTAGGACCAAAAACCAGTTTGGAGTGAAGAGGCCAGCCCCCAGCGTACGAATTTCCCCAGAACGAACGGCCCATACGAACATTTATAGGTGCAAACAAATCGCTGAGGTACCTCAATGAAAATTGTACATAAAATAGGCACTGCAGTGCACCAGATACCAATATTTACAATTATATTTCAGTGTGTAAGCGAATGTATAAAATGTCCTATATATATATATATATATACAGGGTGGGCCATTTATATGGATACACCTTAATAAAATGGGAATGGTTGGTGATATTAACGTCCTGTTTGTGGCACATTAGTATATGTGAGGGGGCAAACTTTTCAAGATGGGTGGTGACCATGATGGCCATTTGGAAGTCGGCCATCTTGGATCCAACTTTTGTTTTTTCAATAGGAAGAGGGTCATGTGACATCAAACTTATTGGGAATTTCACAAGAAAAACAATGGTGTGCTTGGTTTTAACGTAACTTTATTCTTTTATCCCTGCACTGGCTACCTATTCAGATTAGAATTAATTACAAACTAGCATTACTTACGTATAAGGCTCTAAATGGTTTAGCTCCCTCATATCTAGCCAGTCTTCAGACCCGTTACAATCCACCATGCTCCTTTAGATCACAAAACTCCAGACATCTGGTAGTTCCTAGAATATCAAAGTCTACGAAAACGGGGTAGAGTGTTTTTATACTTAGCTCATAAACTTTGGAATAGCCTTCCTGACAGTGTTCGGGGCTCAGACACAGTTTCCCAGTTTAAAAGTAGACTCAATACACATTTCTTTAATCTGGCATACACGTAATTCATCATATAACCTCGTACTCCAGTACATCTGTCCTGAATGGCAACTACGCTAATTCTTTCCACCTGCTCTTTATTTTCTACCTATCCTGAGGCATCTGGAGATTGCGGCAGCTTCAGTAGACAGAGGCCAATCTGCGAGGATCCTGAGGCATTAAGAGGAGGACCTGCTCCAGCTGGACTCTGCTTCATGATGGTTTGGATCTACACATGCTACTCCTGAACTCCCAGTGACCCAGACCCCCTCTACCCTTTGCACCTGCTGACTCATCCCTGTGCTGAACTGGACTCGATTCCATGTTAATTTAAATAACTTTTTTAGGACCCAAGCACTATAAGGTATGCAGGATCCTTTTGTTTAATTACAATTAAACTTTAAATGCTCACCTATAAATAGCCATTTATCAGGTGATTAAGCATCACTACTACTGTACTAGCATAAAATAAAGGCATTACTCACATGACTCACATCAGCCAGCTACGCTTGCCATAAAATGTGCTGGAAAAGACTTGTTGAAAATGGTCCAATCACATGAGCCCAAATATTTAAAAACAATATTGATTCGCTAAGAATAAAAGTGGGAGGGTTCAGGACGCACAGAGCTGCGCCCAAAGGATGATTTGACAAAATCCAATCAGAGCTCAGCCTGAAGTCACATGCTTTTCAAAAACGTACGTGCCTATATAGACATTCGTTTGTCCGGCACCCCACGTAGACGAACACAAATGAACGTAATACAGTTTAGATTTTTTTAAATTGCAAATAAATTATATTAAGAAATACAGCGGAATATTGTGCCTAAATGACTTTATTTCATTATTAAAATAAATAATTATTATGTTAAATAATTACATGTTAAAGGAGCATTCTTCTCTGCCTAACTTTAAGGGGGGGCCGCCACTGGCCAAAGCACTATAAGATGCGCAGTAACCTCTTGTTTTCCTATGGATTATTTTCCTAAGGATTTTTCCCCCCATCCTTTTGGACTTTTCGGGGGTCTTAACATGCTCAAAAACTCATGAAACTTGGCAGACAGGTTGGAATCTGCTGCCATTCGGATGCCTGGGAGTTTGGGCCACGGGCGTAGCTCGAGGGCCTCAAGGGCCTCAAGGGCCCTCACAAGAGATTTTGCTCCCTAGCTCATACACACTTTCACATAAAACTCGCTGCATGTCCTGGGCTCAACTCAATCTAAAAGACATTGAGGATGCAAAATTGCAAAGGGATTTTTGATATCTCAAACGGAGATGATTATGATTATGAAATGATTAATAACTTTCTGTGTGGCATTATATTGAGTGACATTATATTCATTGACACGTTCAGTGACATCATGTTCAGTGACATCACTTTAAGGAACATCATAGTATGAGGCTTATTTTCCAGCATCTGCAGCCTATTGTACACACATACACATCAGTGACACCTTCTGTTAACACTCTCACACACAAACACATCTCACACAAACACACTCATACATCACATACATGCACACATACATACACACACATTACAAATGTTAACACCCACACGCACACGCGCGCACACACACACACACACACACACACCTCTCTCACGATGCGCACACAAGCACAAACACACTTGTATCACAATGTTAACAGTCTCACACTCACACAGACGCACACATGCACATATACACAAACACACTCATGTATATCACACCACAATTTTTAACACTCACACACTCACATCTCTGTCTCACACACCCACACACACATTACTCATGTGACACACAGACTCACATCCACACATCACATACACACACACGCACAAACGCACTTAACCACTATTTAGGGCCCAAACTGACATTAGCCCTGTATAGTGTGTGATGTTTGCAGGTTGTGCGATGCAACCGGGTGGTGATGGCTTTTTCGAGATCGTAACATGCTCAAATAACACACAGGTTGTGCGGGGTGGCGATGGCGCAGGGTGCTTAGGCCCGTCATCGTTGCTTGCAACTATATTTAGTTTTTTTTTTCCAACCTTTTGGACTTTTCGGGGATCTTAACATGCTCAAAGACTCATGAAACTTGGCAGACAGGTTGGAATCTGCTGCCATTCGGATGCCTGGGAGTCTAGGCCATGGGCGTAGCTCGAGGGCCACAGGGGCCCTCACAAGAGATTTTGCTCCCTAGCACATACACACTTTCACGTAGGCACACGAAACTCGGTACACATTTATTTTTGGTGATGGATTTTTCGAGGTCTTAACACACTCAAATAGCACACAGGTTGTGTGGAAATGGCACATCGTGCTTGAGCCTGTCATTGTTGCTTGCAACTATATTTTTACATTGAACTTCTAGCTGCATAATACATATGATGTTATATAATCCCTGGTATCCATTATCACCCAAATGAGGATGGGTTCCCTGTTGAGTCTAGTTCCACTCAAGGTTTCTTCCTATTGCCATCTCACGGTCACTGTCACCCTTTGCTTGCTTATCAGGGACAATCGCATTATTATCTAGACACATTTTTCTCACTCTTACACACTTCTATAAATTTTCTTTTCATTTTGTGAGGCTGCTTTGAGACAATGACCATTGTTAAAAACGCTATATAAATAAAATTGAATTGAATTGTATAATTGTGTGAAAGATGTATAAGACTCAGTTTGTCCCTGATTTATGAACAAATCTGACTTACGACTGTGCTCCTCGTTCATAAGTAGGGGACAACTTATAATGAATAAATCATCCGAATATAATGAATTAAAAGTAAGAATATATGAAATGAATTCAGAATATATTGAATGAGTCATCCGAATATAGTAAGTCTCTGACTCAGGAATGAGTTCTATATGTTCATAAATTGGATTTGTTAGTAAGTCCGACAAAGTGAGTCTCATACACATTTGACACGAATATTCAATGTAAAGCATAACAATCCACTTGGCAAATCTGAGTGGTGCACCTGTCTCTTTTTCCATGCTGCCATCATGAGGCCCAAAACCGTAACCACATGTAAGCCTTTTTAAACATGCCTAATGAGTTGGCTGACCTCATTTAAATTCAACCTGGGAGGGAAGGACAACACACAGTGTTTACTATGGTTAAACAGATGCCTTTTTTTCTCAGAGCTTTTCCACTGTATTGGACTGTGAACTCTGTCTTATTGAGGATTTTCTGCGATTAGGATTATTCACCACTGTGACAGCTTTACAGGACAGCCATTTTCTATCACCCCTGCTGAAAAAAAACAGCATAGACCAGCATAGCTGGTTAACATTATACCAGCATATGTTGTGTTTTGGTGCTGGTATGCTGGTGACCAGCATACATTTTGCTGGTATGCTGGTGCTGGTATGCTGGTCACTTTACTGATGCTGGTCCACAGCATACCAGCATATATTTTGCTGGTATGCTGGTGAACAGCATTATAGTGCCATGATACCACCCCATCTAATGTTGGTATGGTATAATAGCCAGAATACATGGAAGATTGTCATCCAATATGTAAAATATAAAACAGAATCAGTATAAAATCAGCTTTAATGGCCAACACAAACAATATTAACATGGTGTAATATGAAACAATATGCACATTTGTAACAATATAATAATTTAACAATGAACAGCAAATCAGTTTTGATTAAAAAATAATAATAACAAAAACAAAACATGAGACCAACCTCTCAGGGATACTTTCACACAGTTACTTTCACACCACAGGAGTGTAAATGAGTGAGCTTGGCCCTCACTCTTTATTTAGGGGTCTGCAGGTTTATGGGCCCTGGAGTAGTTCTGACATGTCCTGACATTTGTGTATTTTTCTTACTTATGAACATATAAATGTCACCTCTTTCACCTAGTGCAAAGTAAATGTCCAGGATTGAGGGAAGAGTGACACAGATGATCTTATACACAGAAGGCACATTTCTGGCATACTGTAAATATGGCAGTGCAAACAGACATTCAGGGTAAAACAGTGGGAACAGGAACAGTGCACTATGAAGAAAGGGTGTTAGGTTTGTAAAAGCCAACTTTTACACCATCTTTGTGCCTCTCTTGAAAATCAATTCTTGTTTAACTCAAGACACAAGTGAACATCGCATACCTGGCATTTCCATGGTGTTTATGGCTGCTTACCATAAACTGATTTGCAATTCACACAGGTCCTGTGACCAGAAGTGGTAACATTCCTGGCATCTGAGGTCAGTCCATGTGCCGGTTGTGCGCAGTCACAGGTAAAGCCTTATCGTGTGGTCAACCGCTTAAAAAAATACAAGAGATCCGTCCCGAATCCAGATCCCAGTCGTGGTCAAGGTTCCCATGACATAGTGATGGTCCGTCTGTATCTTGCCTGCCTGTTTGCAGGTGGCTGATCATTGTCATGGTCACAACGGTTTATAAAAAAGGAAAAAGAAACATAAGCATGATGATAATAAAATTACTGTCAATAATCATGAATAACTATTGACCATGCATAAAGACAGCACAAACTTTTGCAATGTTTAGGCAACAGGATCTAAAGTGTTTGTGCTAAATAATATTATAGATAGCAGTGTAATAAGCTAACCCAAAACTGAACCAAATAGCTACCATAACATGAAGCTATCCAAAACGGGGTGAATATATTATAAACATTTACACCACAGCTGATACTGACAACCATCTGTAATCTACATACTGTAAGGTATTAGCTTAGCCGCCCGTGAGCTAACCTTTTTGTGCTAAGCTACATTAGGCAGTATGTTAGCATGATTTAGCAGTGTTATCTACATGCAAACCAAACCATGTAAGTTACATTAAATGACAATGTTTCACATAAACTGGCAAAAGCTTGTGAGAAAAATGAGGAAAGATAAATTAATATTAGTTTTATATTATCAAAATAAGGATTATATTAGATTAAAAAACTTACCCATGGTAACAGCTTGCTGTATTCTCCTCCTTTGTTCTCTGTTCAAGTCTAAGTGTTGTTCTGAGGTAAAACTGTCCAGAATATTCTGTAGAGCTTCAGAAACCTGTAGAGCGTATAACATCTTCCACACGCGAAGGAAAATTATCGCATCTACTGTGTGTGTGTTTGTGTGTGTGTTGGGGACCAAAAGTTTGGACACACTTTCTCATTCAAAGAGTTTTCTTTATTGTGTTCTTTAGCCCAAACAAGTCTCTTCTGCTTGTTGCCTGTCCTTAGCAGTGGTTTCCTTGCAGATAATCTACCATGAAGGCCTGATTCACACAGTCTCCTCTTAACAGTTGTTCTAGAGATGTGTCTGCTGCTAGAACTCTGTGTGGCATTGACCTGGTATCTAATCTGAGCTCCTGTTAACCTGCGATTTCTGAGGCTGGTGACTCGGATGAACTTGTCCTCCGCAGCAGACTCATGGTCTTCCTTTCCTGGGCCGGTCCGCATGTGAGCCAGTTTCTTTGTAGCGCTTGATGGTTTTTGTGACTGCACTTGGGGACACTTTCAAAGTTTTCCCAATTCTTCGGACTGACTGACCTTCATTTCTTAAAGTAATGATGGCCACTCGTTTTTCTTTACTTAGCTGCTTTTTTCTTGCCATAATACAAATTCAAACTCTTTGAATGAGAAGATGTGTCCAAACTATTGGTCTGTACTGTATATGTATAGATATATAGACATTTGTGTGTGTTCATTTTAGTTAATTTTTCGTGACCCATTTCAAAAAGATTTTCTGTGAGACTGAGAGGGCAGAAAGCGCACCCTGTTTATTTTCTTTATTTTACAAAAACACAATGTTTTATTGATATGGGAGTGTACAATGAATGGTAATGGTATACTAAAATGGTAACCAATTTTAACTACCAAAACCTTGCTCGTGGCCCAGCATATAAATCATGCTGGCCTATGCTGGATTTTTCAGAAGGCATGCTGGTCTTCCATCAGTTATGCTGGTTCACCAGCTAAATCAGCACCAGACCAGCACTAACTAGCAAGACCAATGCTGGTGATAAGGTTTCGTCAGCGTAGATCTGTTGGTCTTCAATCAGTTATGCTGGTTCACCAGCTAAACCAGCATCAGACCAGCACTAACCAGCATTAACCAGCATATAAATCATGCTGGTCTATGCTGTTTTTTTTTCAGCAGGGACCGTACTTCCAGAGGTATCTATTAAAACCAGTTAAGGTTGACTCAATTTTACCGCAACCCCAACCGCCCCCCGCGACATGCACACACATAAAATATACCAGAATGTGGAAATTTTAAACATTCACTTACACAATAAAACAAAATATTGTATATAACTGTATATTGGTATCTGGTGTACTGAAGTGTTTATTTTATGTACAGTACACATGAGCTACTTCCACAATTAGTTTGCATCTACGAATGTTCGTAGAACCACGGGCCGTTCGTATCTGGGGAAATTCGTGACTCAAATTTTCATTTGTTGGGGACTTATATATATTATAATATATTGAATGAATGAAAAACATGAGAATGTTGAATGAAAAGTAAGAATACATTGAATGAATTTTTGAATATATTAAATGAAAAGTCTGAATATATTAAATAAAATCTCTTGAATATCTTGAATAGAATCTGACATCATCAAAGTGCATGTGCAATCTAGTGGTTTTGTGAGGTCCTACCTAACTTTTTATAAAAAGATAATTTAAAATAACTAAGTAACACAACCAACACAAATCTTTAATTATTATTATTATACAAAGCATACATTTATATTGTGCAAATAGTGCATTTCACAGGAAGTTGTCTCTCACCCCAAATTAGTATACATACACTGCCAGTCAAAAGTTTCCATGATCTTACGTGATTGTTATTACTTTCTACTAAACATTGCTGAAGACACGTAAATATGCAATAATCTCCCTTGAACAGTTAATATTGAGATGTGTCTGCTACATATGTTCTGTAAAGCCTTCATAACGGCTTAAATCTGAGGTGTTGATTTTTGAGATGGTTAACCGTGCTGAAAAATTCAGCATAGACCAGCATGACTTATATGCTGGTCTATGCTGGTTAATACTGGTTAGTGCTGGTCTGATGCTGGTTTAGCTGAGACAAAAATAATCCATTTACCAAAGACATGTAAATACATTATTTTACATCTATTAAATATCTGTGGGTTGTCTAAAAACACAACACAAACCTTTTATATAAATGCACTTTTTAAAAAAGTAATCAATGGAAATCACTTAAAACTGAAAAAAAAAAAAACAGCATAGACCTTCATAGCTGGTCACCAGCTTGACTAGCAATTATACCAGCGGGGTTACCAGCATACCAGCACCAGCATCATGGAGTCACCATGACCATGTTTTGGCGGTGGGACCACTTGCATTTTTTATGGCAACCATCAAAATAACTTTAAAATGTTCCATAATTTTTTACCATACACATACGTGTAATGCATCGATTTATGTCTTTATTTGTTAATGTACAATCACATATCAATAAAACATTTTATTTAATTATATTTTACTTTTTTTAAAATAAAGAAAATAAGCCTGCGCTCTTCCTGAAAATCTTTTTGAAACATGTCACTAAAATGAACTAAAATGAAAACACACACATATCTATATCTATAGAAAGTTTAAAGTGTCTACTTTTAAATGTAGCAAGCTTAATCAAAAATAAATATTCTCAGTTTATATAAACCATATGAATCTAAGGAGAGATACAGTCTTTCATTCACTGATAATGACCTGAGACAGGACACGCCCAGACACGGTTTCTGAAGCTTTATAGAATGTTCTGGACAGTGGGAGGAGTTTAGATTTACCTCAGAACAACACTGAGACTCCAACAGAGAAGGGGGAGAATACAGCAAGCTGTTACCATGGGTAAGTTTTTAAATCTTATATAATCCTTATTCTGATAAAATAAAACTAATATTAATTTATTTTTCCTCATTTTCTCACAAGCTTTTGCCAGTTTATGTGAAACATTGTCATTTAATGTAACTTACATGGTTTGGTTAGCATGTAGATATCACTGCTAAATCATGCTAACATACTGCCTTATGTAGCTTAGCACAAACAGGTTAGTTCACAGGTGGCTAAGCTAATGCCTTACAGTATGTAGATTACAGATGGTTGTCAGTATCAGCTGTGGTGTAAATGTTTATAATATATTCACCCCGTTTTGGATAGCTTCATGTTATGGTAGCTATTTGGTTCAGTTTTTGGTTGGCTTATGACAATGCTATCTATAATGTTATTTAGCACAAACACTTTAGCTCCTGTTGCCTAAAATACTGCCTTATGTAGCATACAGATGTTAGTCATATTAAGGTGTAAATGTAAATCGTAATTTTAATAAACAGTTCTGAAAATGAAAATGATCAGCCACCAGTTTTATAGAGACCAAATGCAAACAAGCAGGCAAGATACAGACGGACCATCACTATGTCATGGGAACCACGACCACGACTGGGGTCTGGATTCGGGACAGATCTCTTGTATTTTTTTAAGTGGTTGACCACATGATACGGCTTCACCTATGACTGCATACAACCAGCACATGGACTGACCTCAGATGCCAGGACATGTCAGAACTACTTCAGGGCCCATAAACCTGCAGACCCCTAAATAATGAGTAAGGGCCAAGCTCACTCATTTACACTACTGTGGTGTGAAAGTAACTGTGTGAAAGTGTCCCTGGGAGGTTGGTCTCATGTTTTGTCTTTGTTATTATTTTTTTATCAAAACTTATTTGCTGTTCATTGTTAAATTATCATATTGTTACAAATGTACATATTGTATATATCATTACATATTACACAATGTTAATATTGTTTGTGTTGGCCAATAAAGCTGATTTTATATTGATTCCGTTGATGGCATGTATTCTGGCTTTTATGCCATATCAACATTAGATGGGGTGGTGAACAGCATAGTATCATGGCACTATAATGCTGGTCACCAGCATACCAGCACCAAAACACAACATATGCTGGTATAATGGTCACCAGCTATGCTGGTCTATGCTGTTTTTTTTTTTCAGCAGGGAACTCTACTCTGTTTTGTTCTTGCTTTTGTGGGATGGTCTTTATGAAGGTCAGTTTCATCATGGTGCTTGATGGGTTTTGCAAATGCACATGACAATAAGGTTCTTGCAAGATCTGTTCCAGAATAGCTGACCTTTGTGTCTTACAATAACATATGACCCCTGTTGTTTTTACTTAATTACCTAATGCCATGTGTGTTATCATATATATGATTGAACTAATCAGGTAATTAACATTCATTTCTGAATGTTACTTCATCCCCCTGCCTAAACTCCCATCCACTTAGGAAACTGCAGAATACCATGTCTTCAATCTCCATGGCCTCCCTAAGGACATTGTCTCTGACCATGGCCCGCAGTTCGCCTTGCAGTTTTTGAAGGCATTTTGGAAAGCATTCTCGAGATTGCCCTGAGATGCATGGCCTCCCGGGATGTCTCCTCTTGGAGCAAGTTCCTGATCTGGGTGGAGTACACCTACAACTCCCAAATCTTGTCATCTACCGGTCTGTCTCTTCCAGTGATGATAGGTTATCAACCACCTTTGTTCAATTCCCAGGAGGAGGAGGAGGAGGTTAACGTTCAGTCTGCCCAAGCATTCATTCGCCGATGTAGAAGGACCTGGTTACAAGCCAGAGATATGCTACTACGAGTCAGCAAAAGCTACAAGAGGCTACCAAATACAAGGTGGAGCAGAGAGTCATCCTCGCCACCAGAGACATTCCCCTGAAGAACGCTTCCTGCAAACTCTCTCCCTGTTACATCAGCCCTTTCACGATCACCAAGATTGTCAATCCCTGCACAATGATCCAGTGACTATGCAGTCAATCAACCCCAGGTTTCACATCTCCCAGCTACGCCATCATGCCCTTTGCCCGTTTCACCCCATCTGCACACGGATTACTCCAGCACTTAAACATGCACTACACGCCCCATTAGTGCTGGTGATTGTGTGCCTTTCTCGCCTCAATTGTCTCATGTTTTTTCGTTCATAGCTTTCACGTTGCAAAGTTTGCCTTCTCATTTTTTGCCTCCTGATTCGGATTGTTGCAATCAAACAAACAATTGTGTACACTCATCATCACTCATCATCAGAAGAGTTTTATTGCTAGTATGCTTGCACGTACAAGGAATTTGTTTTAGTGACAGAGCTTCCAGAACAAAACAAATAAGACAAAACAGCACAACATAAAAAAGGAAAAAAATAAAAATAAGGAAGTGTTTTTTGGGTTAATATCAAATGGAGTAGGGTGTGAGATTACTTACAAACAAGTTAAATAAATATCTGTAGTATTGCACTGTATATTGTACAGTGGTGTTGCACACAATATTGCACATATATTTAATGCACAGTGAGAAGAATGTTTTAGCTGTTCATGAGGTAAATTGCCTGGGGGAAAAAATTTTTTTCTTGTGCCTGACTATCCTGGTGTTCGGTGCTCTGTATCGTTGGCCAGACGGCAAAAGTGATCCAGTGGCAGACAGAGGTAGGAACAGAGAGCTGGGTTAGTTTGGTCTGAAGCAGTGCTGGGATGATCGATGAAAAGTCTATGAACAAGACTCTTGCATAAGCCCCTGGTTTGTCCAGATGTTGAAGGATGAAGTGCAGTCCCATATTGACTACATCATCCGCAGACTGGGAGTTTCAAATCTACAATAGAACTCATTCAGGTCATCAACCAGTTGTTGATTGCCTACAGAGTTGGGGGATGGCGTCTTGTAATTAGTGATTAGTTTTCAGGCCTTTCCACACTGAAGCAGGGTCGTTTGCAGAAAACTGATTTTCCAGCTTTTTAGAGTAGCTTCTCTTAGCCACTCTGATGGCCCTTGTTAGTGTGTTCCTGGCCTGGTTGTACAAAATCCTGTCCCCACTCCTGTAGACATCCTCTTTGGCCTGACGAAACTGTCTGAGTTTTGCTGTAAACCATGGTTTGTCATTATTATATGTTAAAAGGTATATGTTGGTAGGAATGCACATATCTTCACAGAAACTGATGTAGGATGTTAAAGAATCTTTGAGCTCATTCAGATTGGCTGGCAGCATCTTCAAAAACACTTCAATAAGTGCAGTCGAAACAGGCCTGTAATTCCTGCTCTGCTTCACTGGTCCATCTTTTTACAGTCCTTACTACAGGCTTAGCAGATTGAAGTTTTTGCCCTCAGGTCGGGAGAAGATGAACCAGGCAGTGGTCAGAAAGTCCTAAAGCTGCTCTGGGGACTGAGCGATATGCATCCTTTATTGTGGTGTAGCAGTGATCCAAAATATTTTTGTCTCTGGTGGGGCATGTAATGTGCTGTTTGTATTTAGGCAGTTCACGTTTGAGGTTTGCTTTGTTAAAATCACCAAGTATAATCATAACAGAGTCCGGGTGTTGTTGCTTCATGTCTGAGATCTGAGCAGCCAGCTGTTGCAATGCTGCGTTCACATACGCTTGTGGAGGAATGTACACACAAGAATAAACGAGAAACTCCCGCGGCGAATAGAAAGGAGTTGATAAAATATGCCTCTAGATCGGGACAGCACATTTTTTCCAATGGTGTCACATTTGTACACCAACGTTCATTGATGTAAAACCATGTCCCGTTCCATGTCATGTTCATGGTGCTGCCCGTGCTACATAGGGTCAAACCCATTACACAGTGTACAAGGTAGTTATAATGCATCAGCAAGCGGACTGGCGCTGTTCAAGCTATTTTGTAGCCGCACAAAGAAACAGGTAATGTTGAGGACAATAGATGCTGTGGTCAGCCAAGGAAACTGCAGCAGATGAAAAACACATCATACATTGTAAACCCAAATAAGTTGGCAAAACTAAAAAAAAATTTGGTAATCAGTTACATAAAATGTTTGAAGTATTGATTTTCCAATTTTAAGTAAACAGAACTATGAGTTTGAGTTTGTTGTACTCATTCATATTAGTTGTTCTTTACTTGCATTATTTAGTAGCCTAACTCATACTACTTAATAGCAATTATAATTTTTTTTTAGTTGTTGCAAATCAAATAAATTGTTGTTGGTCTTTCGGCTGCTCCCGGCAAAGGGTCACCACAGCAGACAATCCGGTCCGCACAAAAGCTTGGCACAGGTTTTACACCAGATGCCCTTCCTGATGCAACCCTCACATTTTATCTGGGCTTGGGACAGGCACTTCATCCAGTTTTTGGGAATCGAACCCGGGTCTTTCGCATGGCGAAACATCTATCATTGAGCCACCAGTGCCCTATTGTCCTGATGATGTCAGACACAAAATCGCTAGTCTGAAGGATTTTAAGTTGGTGGAACTTTAAGGTGACAGTTACTGTTACTTAAGTACTTACAGATGCTTAAAATATGAAATTCATTCAGCTAATTTGAAAAGTATATACCAAATAGTAATACCAAAAAGTTCTACATACTCATATAATATGTTTAATTACTTTGAGCATTATGGTTTACAGTGTACTTACTTCTCTTCAATACAGAAAGATGTCCAGCAGTGCCATCAGAAAAGAACTGGTAAAAATCAGTGAGAGTCAGGTATACCCATCTACTTTCCAGGAAAACCTGGACAGAAATTGTCTTCATGTATGTAGTGTAGTCCAAAATCTAACCTCTAATAAGGAAACAATGCTAAGCGACTTAACTATGCATGAAAATATAGTAATTGGGGGAAAATGGCAGTAGGTACTCTGGACTGAGGGGTCAAAATGACAAATATTTGTCTGCAGCAGGAGGCAGGCTGATTGCCGAAGGGCTGAACAGCAGTATAACAATGTGTATCTACAGGCAACAGTGAGGTTTGGTGAAGGTTCATTGCAAGTTTGGGGCTGCAGTTCTTCTTGGAGACCTTATGGCTGAGAAATACAGGCAGATACTTATCCATCATGCAGTACCATCAGGTACCACAGGTAATGCCATGAAAAACTATCTTCAGCTGGGAGAAGAACAAGTCCTGTATTACATGAAGAAACATAAGGATTTGAGGCAGCCTACAGCCACAGAAAATATGTGCTTAGTTCGCAAATGCTGTGTGCAGGTGTACAGAGAAGACTTCATGGTGTTTTGCAAGTGTTTTGGATAGCTGTTATATTGATTTCATTTGGCTGTCTCTCACTCCCTCTCTTTTACATATACATTGTGTGTGACCATGTATAAGTGTTCTTACCTGGCAGCCCAGAGCTGCTCTCAAGAAGCTGAGCACTGTAGGAGAGGTGGGAGCAGCACCTGTTATAACCATGCGAAGCCTTCCACCTACATTGGCCTGTGGAGCAAGTAAACTCTGATTAGTCACAATATCACACATACAAGTATCTACTCAATCTCTTATGCCTGACTGTCCAAACATGCATGCTTAATTGAAGTTGTGGGATGAACAAAAGCTCCGGATATCAGAAAGCCAGATTTAGCCTCATGACAACACATACCTGAATTTTGCTGAAGAAGATCTTATCCCAAACACTGTCATTGCGAATGATCCCGCTGCTGACCTCTTTTGATTTTTTCTTTGCAGCAAAATTCAGAAGCCAACGCTTCACAGGTGTATTGGCCTGAGAGAAGATCTGAACAACAATAACCAAGAAGCTATCTTAGTTGATATGCTGCATATGAATAGACAAACGTTTAATGCAGTTAATAAATACAAATATTTCAGAAGAGCAGTTCCTGGTGGGGAACACAAAAGATACCAAAAGTATTGAGAAAACCCATATTAGCCATATACATGCTGATTTGTTAGCATGTGAAGCAGTGAAGGCCCAAGTTTGCTTTTCAAACATGAGTGCTTTTGAAACTGCTAAGATTATACCTGATTGCCATTCCTTTGAATGAAATATCTGATCTGATTTAAATCTGATTTAAATTAACAATTTAAATTAATTCCTAGAGGGCTACATACTGACAAAAATATTGAATATTGGATAATTAATACTAATTAAATGCAAAAAATATCATGTTTCGTGGCATTTCTTTAACAGTATTATCTTTACATAGCTTTAGAGCTTAGATGATCAGCTCATATTTGATCAAAATAAATGCATACATACATGAAAACAAGCGCTTCAGTAAATTCTACTAGTAAATTTCTAGTATTAGCTCTTTTGTTACCTACAGAAATCATGTGCCCATCTTTTTTTCCCTCACAAATGTAAGGCAATATGCCAGGGCACCTTAATATAAACAGATCGTTTATTCAGAGATTGTTAAGAGAAAGTACGTCAATCAGATTACCTGCCCTTTACCTGCCCATGAACAAGCCCATCAGAAAACACCCTTACTAATTCTAGGCTTACACCTTATCCTTACACACACACACGATTCCCTCAATCTTACACACTCACACACACACACACACATCTTTCCCTTATTCGTACAACCACATACTGGCCATACACACCTTTCCCTCAATATTACACTCACACACATCGTTCCCTTATCACTTCTTCCCCCTCAGTTTTGGAGGCTCTCTCTCTCTCTCACACACACACCCACACACACACACACACACACACTCATTCATTCATTCACTCCCTTACACACACACATACACACACTCTTATCTCAGCATTATACATGTTCTTTGCACTTTTTCATACCAACATGAATTTTCTCTCACACTGGAACTCTTCTAACACAATTCCATTCTTACTTTTACTCTGTCTTTCAGTGACACACTTTTTTTTGCCCTACATAACTGTCAAAGTTTTGGTTTTGTACTCTTAACTCTTAAAACAAAAAAAAAAATTACAATTTGAATGTGTGTGCCATGGATCATGCTCACAACTCCATGAATGCAGCTGGTCTTTTGTTGATTTCATGCTGCAGTGGGAAATGTATGTATCTGCGCATTATCTGCGGTGCTGTAAGAACAACATTTAATTTACAGTATTATTTACGACACTGTCCGCTGTATCTCTGTTTCAAAGCTGCATCTTCACTTTTACTCAAAACATACAGTAGCAGTCACCTGCAGAGACAGCATACGGTGTGTAACTGGTCCATTATTAAACACACTGTACTTTCAATGTACTTAAAAATGTACTTTTCTGTCTTTGTCAGGCATTTTTTGGCCAGCCAGTGGATTTGTTAGTTCAGTCTGTATTGACTTTTCGTTGATTTGTTACTTTTTCTTCTCTTGAAATCTCCTTTTGCCCTTTAGACCCTTTATGTTTAAACTTGTCAAGTAAAATAAATATTTCATTATGTGTATGAACTGGTAGACTTTTTTTTGTATTATTTTTAGTTTATACACAACGTATAGGCAAGATAATGTGTGTACAAGATCTAAAATACCATTTCAAGTATTTGGATGATACAACAAACTACAAAATGGCAAAAAATTGGGCAACATGTGTCTTTGTTTACCAAGGGTATAGTTGCCCAGCAACTATAAATGTGTTGTGCTACATTTGGGCCAGATATGATAATAATCCCAGGGTCTCAGCTCTACAGAGCTTTACATAGGCTCTACAGAACATATCTGTGCCAGTTTTGGCCCACTGTGCAAAATTAAGCTAGGCCAAATCCGTTTGCCAGGTTTGTTGGAGATTTTAGGAAAAGTCTGGGCCAGTTCAAGACCAATGTAGTTTTGCTTCTGTGTCTGATCTTGGCCAAATGAGCGCGCGCGCGCACACACACACACACACACACACACACACACACACACACACACACACACACACAAAGCAATATTGCTGAACCTTGGTTCTAGCTCCACTAAAGGATTAACATCCTCCCTCCGCATCATCATCTTCCACTTCTTTGCTCTCTCAGTCAGTTGATTGCCTGCTTTTAAAACAATCTCTTCATTATTTCCATTGGTTATTTCGCTGCTCTCCTGCTTCATTTTGTTCACCTTAACACTCAACAGTCAGTAAGTTTGCATGACATACTAGTCATGCTAGTGACTAATTGTGTTAGTATGACTAAAACCAGACTTTTGTTAGGACAACTGAAATCATCCTAAATCCTAAATCATCCTAAATCAACATTCACAAAGTCACACTAGCACACCCATAGATGTTTCCATACATATAACTCAGTCAGACATAGAATCGGCCTATGCACTCTGTGCATGATACACAGTTCCTGCCCCAGGCTTGGATGAGGAAGTCGAACAAAATGCATAACAGTGGAAGAAGACATTAAAAATACAGTGGTGGAGCTGCATTGATGAACTGCCTGATTCATAAGGCATGGCTAACATTTATTTGACAATAGACTTATCCAAAGAATACTGGCCAATTTCCCTGACTTTATGATGCATATACATATATAAAGACATCTTTTCGTTTCAATTTCTACTGTACTTGCTGATTATTGTGTTATGTGTGTGTTGATTTGTTTCAGTATCTCACCTTATCGTACATGCGGTTGAGGAGCCGAGGCACCACAGGAAAGACAGTGGGGCGCAGAGCCTTCATGTCATCAGAAAGAAGACGGATATCACCCTGAAAAAAGCCAATCCTTCCCCCATGACAGTAAACCACTGCCTGAAGACAAACACGTATTAATATAATTTGTAAGTTTCTTCCATTGTCAATTAATAATGTATTCAGTGAGAATTATGTGTTGAAATCTGTAGCTGAATGTCTGCATACACAGTCATATTTAAAGGTGTTATTATTTATCAGTTATAAATAATTCAGGTGCGAAATTTTAATTAGTTGTGAAAAGTCAGAAGGGGCTGGTATATACTGTAAATGGACTAGCAGGTTTAAACTAATGTGTCCTTTAAAGATAAATAGGAGTACTCATTTTTAGCTTCTTCACTAGACAATTTCTTTAAAAAAAAAAAAAAAAAAAGGCTTTAAGGCATACTGTTTTGGATTCATGTCCTTCAGTTAGGTACAGACACCCACTACTGTTCAGGTTTCAAATTCCCAAACCCAAGCACTACCTTTGATTTTTTTTTTTTTGCCCCTACTGAGAAGGATTGGATTATTAGGATAGAACTTCAGCCTAATTGTTTGTCAAAAATAGTTCACCATCCAGTGGCTAAATTGCCTATTTAATCAACAGATAGAACTAGACAAAAGGGATACAAACCCTCACTCACTGGAGGCATGAAGACCTTCCCATAAAAAGT
This sequence comes from Clarias fuscus, assembly GCA_030347435.1. NCBI lineage: Eukaryota > Metazoa > Chordata > Actinopteri > Siluriformes > Clariidae > Clarias > Clarias fuscus. The sequence continues at coordinate 38,781,886 of CM059212.1, forward strand.
GTACTCATGAGAGCAGTTTCTCATTCACACTGTAAAAAAATCTTAGCAAGTGACAATATCTTTTATTTAAAGCAATATGAAAATAATAGTGGGAAGACTGTTGCCACATATGCCTCCCACTGGTTGGAGAGCAACATAGAATTACAAATGGGGTCTGTTTGGTTGGGCCTCTGGTTCTCCCTACCTTTTCAGAAAAAAAAAATCATATAAGGGGCACGGTGTCAAATTATACTCGCGCACACACTTAACGACAGGCTGATACATAGAAGGAGCAAATGGAACTCTCGGCTCCACACACACAGCGCCCGCACGCATAAACGGAAACACTTATCTATCGGGATTTATTTTTACTTTTTTTTTTTTTTAAAGGTAAAGTGCAGGTTAATTTGTTTTATATTTACTTTATATATTGTATTAATTATTTTTTTGTATTCATTTTTGGGCTGTGGAACGAATAACTGGAGTTTCCTTATGGGAAAATTTGCTTTGATTTATGAGTGTTTATAAGTCCCTGTCCCTACTTCTAGTGTATGAGTCAGCCAGGTAAGTACTGGAGACTTATAGGCTAAAGCTGGGATTCTGAAAATAACTTGTCTGAGAGCAGTTTTGTAATGTCCATATCCATATCCACACAAAGCAAAAGAGGGCAAGTGATTACACCCATTTAGTGTGAGCAGTACTGAAGTGATTTTGTGCTTTTTAATGTTAGGTAGTGTACTCAGCATAGCAATTATATGACTTGGTAAATAATGTTTAGTTATAGAAAGATATTTACATAAATCTGTGAACATGAACATCGTGACAGTATTGGCCGTTTTATTATTTCTTTAGACTGGTCATTTTCTGGGGCAGATGGGTTAGACAACATGCATCATTAATAGAAGAAAACTTTAAATTTACTACATTTAATTTACTTGGGGCTTCCTTATATCTACACAGGATCAAAAGTATACATACAAGTATATATATAGAAGGTCAAAAATATACACACACTATATACACACTTTGTTTATTAATTCAGTGGTGCTGTATGTCTCAAACATTTCCCTAATTTTCTTTTTGATTCTGTAAAGCTGTGGTAATAAATCAAATCTAATTTAATTGAATTTAGTCCAAGCCAATCAACTTCCTGTTAATGATTGACAGCTGGTAGTTTCTCTGTGCCAACATGAAAAGGGTTTATAGTGAATGAATCTGTGTGTAAATCTAAAAACAAACCATAGCCAGTTGGTCTCCTATTTATCCTGCTCTCCAATGTCTGCTTCCTGGACGACAATCTATATGTTCTGTGTCTATGTTTTGACAAAGACATGCCTCCAGAATAGAGTTCTGAATGGCAAAATTCAGTTAGATCTGCACACTTTGTTTCAGACCACTAGAACTGCAGCTGTGTGCATTGGGATGGGGGAGCTTTTAGGGTGTTTACATCAACAAGAAATGATGCAAAAACTTAGTGCCAATTCTTGTTACTGTTTATTGCTGGGAAAGATTTTGACACTGCAGACTATTTGGTTTATAATGGGAATTCACCCCAATCCTCATAGTCACAGTGATAACGTTAAGGAGGTGCTCTGTACTGTACACAATTATAAGTAATATGCAGAACACTCACTTTGATGGACTATTTATTGTCACAAAAAACTGGGCCATGTATAGTTCAGGTAAATGATCCACAAATTCTATCAGCATGTGGAGCAAATGATCCATCCCAGCTTCTCAGACCACATCTCTGTTATGCTCTGTTATAAGTCAGGCATTTTGTAGGAACAGAGTCAAATGTAAATTAGCCAATGATACCAAGGTGCTAATAATGATCAATTTCATATGTAGATTGAAATATAGTCATTAACCTAAACAGCTGTGTAGGAGGCTTAAAACTGGGTGAGGAACAGTCAAACTCTGCTAATAAGGAGAGGTTGTGGAAGACGGTTTAATGTCACTAAACTATGACAAAACTGAGCACAACACAAGGTAGTTATACTGCATCAGCAAGGTCTCTCCAAGGCTATTTGCCTTGTGTTGGAGAGGGGTACAATAAGTGTCTGCAGGCAACAGTGAAGCATGGTGGAGGTTCCTTGCAATTATGAGCCTGTATTTCAATACATGTTTAAAACATTCAATACAATTTACAACACAAATAAATTTAAATCATTCACAAACACACACAAGCACAAACAAACACATGCATATTTGTAGTGTTACCTCAATAAGTCGCTCAAACATGTGTGCAAGGGGCAAGAAAGAAATGAGAACGTCGTCTTGATTTGGAGATATGACTTTCTGTGTGATAGACAATTATGGCAGTTAAACGGAGTATAAAAATTGAAAAAGGTTTTATGTAGAGTCCATTCCATAAGTATTAGGACAAGGATGCAATTTTTCAGTTTTTGCTTGCTGTAAAATACCAAACTGATTTAAAATTTAGTAGCAAATATGTAATTGAAATGTAGACTTTAAACTTAATACAATATTTGTGATAAACACCTTCAATTAAAGCTGTAAGTTTACAATAAAATCACTGCTTGCTTAATTTAAAACCTATTGTGGTTCTGTACAGAAACAAATGCACTAATAATGATGTCACTTTATGGACCAAAATGTAACTAAGGTCAACCACAATATTATTTAGAATTTGTACAAACTTTTATGACGATATCTACCAGACCAGTGTTTTACCAATACTTACATCTGTTGCTTTCAGAAATCCAGAGAAATCTGCAACAATGTTCCCATGTGTAAGCATCACACCCTTTGGATTTCCTAAAGAAAAACACAGACATATAAACAAATCACTTTATGATATTGCCAGTGGGCCAGTGTGAAAATTCCGGTTTGTGTTTTAGTTCATGTAAAGGCTTATTTCTATCTGTTTTCCAAATTCATATGAACAATTGAAAATTTGGGCTTTTATTTAAAAAAAAAAATCTAATTCTGTCTTGTTTGTCCAAATAAAAAAAAAGTATATTAAATCCTAGCATGTGTCACAAACTGGTATGACAGGCAGTTCGAGCGGATGTTATTGCCGTGGGCATAAAGGGCAGGCATAGGCGCAGAGGGGTAGTTTTTAAACATAAAAGTCTTTAACAAGAAAAAGGAACAACACATACGTACACAGTCTCTTGAACATTTACAGGACACAGGACCTTATTAAGCATTTCAGACCTTATTAAGCATTTCAGCCCTTGTAGGACTAACACGAAGACTAGAGACTGGACGAAAGCACACTGGGAGCTAGGGGAAGCACACTGGGAGCTAGGGAGACAAACTACACACACAGCATAAGACTTAAATAACATTCAAGACATACAACACATAACCCCATACATACTCAAAATAAACCAAAAAAGAGACACTTACACATTACCCAAAACACAGAACACATCAGAGCCCACATAAACAAACATGAGTAGAGTAAAATAAAACTAAACTAAACTAAACTAAACTACATGCCCACTGACCGTATTAATGCTTGACCCAGTTTCCCAGAACAACCAGCTATTTATAACAATACCAATGATGAGCTACCTCGGTTCAGGTGAGCACCCGCATCACCTGACCAAGTGTGCCTTCTGGGAAACTGAGTCGACTAACAAAACTACAAAACAAAAACAAACGTGCACACAGCGACCTCTGGTGGTAGTCCCTTACAGCATGACAAAGCATACTTTAGTGTACTTGCTCCAGACTAATGACTAGTATATTTGAAGTTTGCTATTTTGGAACAACTAATTTTGTACTAAGTGTATTTAAGTTGTAATTAATTTGTACAAAATAACAATTTTAAGTGTATTAAGTATACTTTTGTGTGCTAAAGTGGAACAACTTTAAGTATACTTAGTACACTTAAAGTATATGGCTGTGTGTGTGCTAACGTACATACCTGACAGTAATTAATGAACTTTAAGTATATATTTAATGTGATATAAGTACATTACAGCAATTCTTACTGTGTTACAAATACATGATTAATATACTATGAGTATATTCTTATTGCAGCAGTAGCATGCTGTTATACTTCTGGACAATTACAAATACTAAAAAAGTACACTTTGTGGTAAATACAAATATACTTTATTATATCATACAGTATACACAGTCTTCTATAATACTGTATTGCAAATGAGTTACCAGTACACTAAAGGTGTTAGGATAATTTACACATGCTGAATGCATTTTCAACAATATAACATGTTTTGAAACACATTACAGTTAATAGGAGGGAGATTATACAGAATTCAACAGATTTAATTTGCACAAGGTTACAAAAAATAACTATAAGTACTATAGTTTATTTGTGCTGAACAAAACATCAGGTTGTCTTACAAACACACAAACTAAAATATAAACTGTTGTCTAAACCAAGACAGACATTAGTATTAGAATATACAGGTACAGTATTAGTTTAAACCCGGTGTGTTGATTCTAGCTGTTACACAGAAACTGAAAACAGGTCCAGAGCTACGGAGCTTAGTTCCAGAAGCAAAGTACATGAGATTTAGCAACAACCCATTAGACAATAGATTCTATAGTTTAAACTATGTACTTAATTTTAAACTACCTAACAAAAACCATGAAATTTACCTCATGCCGATGAAAATAAAATAATAACGATACGAACTAACTGTCATGAGGGTGGGGGTGAGGCATAAATGCAGAGAATGATGTTTATTAAATATAATGCAAAACAGGGGAAATCAAACAAACAAAGATACTTTAATGTAAAACAAACCAAAACACATATCACAAACGGGAAAACATGAACTAAGCGCCTAGCATTTACTAAGGTTAAATTAGCAGATGCAAGACAACATAAACTAACTCAAACAAGCTATTTATAACAAAACTAATAACCCACTCGGTTGAGGTGAGCGCCCACGTCACCTGACCGAGATGCAAACTGTATAATGAAGTCAAACCAAAAAGAACTACAAACAAAATCTCAGGGCGCATGGCGCCCTCTAGGGGTTATCCCTGACATAAGGGATAAGGGTGGAGGAAGAGGAAGCTTGTTGTCCTCCGCAATGCAGAGCGGCGGCGGTGGCGGAGGAAGAGGAAGCTCGCTGTCCTCGCTGAAGCAGGGGGGGTGGAGGAAGAGGAAGCTCGCTGTCCTCCTCTTTGCAGAGCCGCGGCGGCGGCGGAGGAAGAGGAAGCTCGTCGTCCTCGCTGAAGCAGGGAGGCGGAGGAAGAGGAAGCTCGCCGTCCTCGCTAAAGCAGGGAGGCGGAGGAAGAGGAAGCTCGTTGTCCTCCTCGATGCAGAGCCGCCGCTGCGGCGGAGGAAGAGGAAGCCTGCTGCCCTCAACGGCGCCGTCGAGGACAGCAAGCTGCCACCGCTGCACAGCGCCGAGGAACACAGCGGGCCGCTGCCGCTGCACAGCGCGGTTGAGGACAGCGAGCCGCCGCCGCTGCACGCCGCGGTCAAGGACAGCGAGCCGCCGCTGCACGCCGCCGTCAAGGAAGGCAGCTCGCCGTCTTCGACGAAGCAGCTACACGGCAGGATATAGAGCTCGCTGTCATTACCGCAGCTGCACGCCGGAAAAAGGAGCTTGCCGTCCTTGTCGTCGCTGCAGAGCTCGCGCTCGCTGTTGTTGCTATACGGCGGGTAGAAGAGCTCGCTGTCGTCATCACTTACATAGGGGAAAGGAGCTGGCAGGTCTGGGCCTCTACTGAGGCTGGCTGGCATGTCTCGGCCTTCCCTGAGGCTTAGCTGAGTTATCAGCCCTTGGAGCGTTTCTACCTAGGTTTCTAATGCGCCATTCATTCCTCTTGGCGCACCGCCCATAGTCGCTCCATGCTAGCTTGGAGGCTGCCCCTTGCTGCGCCTCTCGTTCACACTCCGCTCTAAGGTGACCCTCGATGTGGGGTGCTCCTTCACCCTGGTCACCACCGAATCTAGACCTCCCGATCTCTGCCCTCTGTTCGGTGCGGGGACTCACGTCACCCCGAGCTGCACCACTTCTGAACGGTGTGCGCCGTATCGCCAGCCGGCAGCCATCCCAGTTTAGCTGCTCTCTCAGCTGCTCCTGCTCCGCCTTTACATTTGATCCCCTGCCAGATCTCCTTCTCCTTGCTGCTCCTCACTTCTTGCCGCTACGCCGCTTGGGAATCCGTCTGCCCTCCGCGTCAGCTTCCTAAGGGGCAAACATCGAGAATCTGCCCGGTGTTGGCTGGTGTTGCCCTGATTCTAGTCTCTGGTTGGCTGGAATAGTTGCATAATTCTAAGGCTACTGCAGTTTGTATAAGTGTAGCTTTATGATAGTGAGCGCACAGATTCACTATCAGTTCAAACACAAATTATCTCGAATGCGCAAAAGTGATTTTTATCGCGCAAAAATGAGAGCACGAGCGAGAGAGAGATTCAGCGCGCAAAAACGAGTCTGAAAGCGCACACGAGAGAGTAGTGCATTAATTATAAGCGTGAATAAGTACATTTAAATTTAACTTAAATATATTATGGAATATATATTAAAATTTGTATTACAATGTATACCTTTTTTACATTTGTACAATGATTATTTCGAACATATTAATAGTGCAGAATCTTAAATATAAAAGACCACTACTGAAACATGCATACCAGAGACTGAACTAATTTCCTCAACAAAATCATCAACTTATGTACTAGATCCCGTATACACACGTGGACAAAATTGTTGGTACCCTTCGGTCAATGAAAAAAAAACTCACAATGGTCACAGAATCTGACTAACTTTAATCTGACAAAAGTAATAATAAATAAGAATTCTATTAATGTTAATCAATGAAAGTCAGACATTGCTTTTCAACCATGCTTCAACGGAATTATAAAAAAAATGAACTCATGGAACAGGCCTGGACAAAAATGATGGTACCCCTAACTTAATAGTTTGTTGCACAACCTTTTGAGGCAATCACTGCAATCAAACGATTCCTGTAACTGTCAATGAGACTTCTGCACCTCTCTGCAGGTATTTTGGCCCACTCCTCATGAGCAAGCTGCTCCAGTTGTTTCCGGTTTGAAGGGCGCCTTTTCCAGACGGCATGTTTCAGCTCCTTCCAAAGATGCTCAATAGGATTGAGGTCAGGGCTCATAGAAGGCCACTTTAGAGTAGTCCAATGTTTTCCTCTTAGCCATTCTTGGGTGTTTTTAGCTGTGTGATTTGGGTCATTGTCCTATTGCAAGACCCATGACCTGCAACTGAGACCCAGCTTTCTGACACTGGCCAGCACATTTCTCTCTAGAATCCCTTGATAGTCTTGAGATTTCATTGTACCCTGCACAGATTCAAGACACCCTGTGCCAGATGCAGCAAAGCAGCCCCAGAACATAACAGAGCCTCCTCCATGTTTCACAGTAGGGACAGTGTTCTTTTCTTGATATGCTTCATTTTTCCGTCTGTGAACATAGAGCTGATGTGCCTTGGCAAAAATTTCCATTTTTGTCTCATCTGTCCATAGGACATTCTCCCAGAAGCTTTGTGGCTTGTCAACATGTAGTTTGGCATATTCCAGTCTGGCTTTTTTATGATTTGTTTTCAACAATGGTGTCCTCCTTGGTCGTCTCCCACTTTGGCTCAAACAACGACGGATGGTGCGATCTGACACTGATGTTCCTTGAGCATGAAGTTCACCTTGGATCTCTTTAGAAGTCTTTCTGGGCTCTTTTGTTACCATTCGGATTATCCGTCTCTTTGATTTGTCATCAATTTTCCTCCTGCGGCCACGTCCAGGGAGGTTGGCTACAGTCCCATGGATCTTAAATTTCTGAATAATATGTGCAACTGTAGTCACAGGAACATCTAGCTGCTTGGAAATGGTCTTATAGCCTTTACCTTTAACATGCTTGTCTATAATTTTCTTTCGAATCTCCTGAGACAACTCTTTCCTTCGCTTCCTCTGGTCCATGTTGAGTGTGGTACATACCATGTCACCAAACAACACAGTGACTACCTGGAGCCCTATATATAGGACCACTGACTGATTACAAGATTGTAGACACCTGTGATGCTAATTAGTGGACACACCTTGAATTAACATGTCCCTTTGGTCACATTATTTTCAGTATTTTCTAGGGGTACCATCATTTTTGTCCAGGCCTGTTCCATGAGTTTATTTTTTTAAATAATTCTGTTGAAGCATGGTTGAAAAGCAGTGTCTGACTTTCATTGGTTAACATTCATAGAATTTTTTTAAATTATTACTTTTGTCATTTTAAAGTTATTTATGTGACCATTGTGAGTTTTTCTTTCATTGACCGAAGGGTACCAACAACTTTGTCTACGTGTGTAACTGAAACTATTTTTAAAATACTAAATTTGTCCCAAAGCAATGACTATGTATCTAAATCTTTTAAACTAACTGTAGCAGTTATTAAACCCCTAATTTAAAAAACTATAGGCCAATATCAAATCAACCCCTTCTCTTCAAGATCCTAGAATAGATTGTAGCATTGCAGTCCCTACATACATTAAGAATAACATAAATACAGTAAAGATTTAGTTGTCATTGTCAAACATGTCATTAGTTTCCACTGTGATGCTGATTACACCCAGTTGAATATTTCGGCAAAGCCAGATGAGAGACACCAGTTTAAGAAAGTTGAAGAATGTGTAAACATCTTTGTAAAAAGAGACATTGCATGCTTACTAAATTCTTCTTACTTACTTCTGACAAGTTAGAAATACCGGTAGTAGAATTACTTGCAATATGCAGACTTTTTTTCTTACACAATAAGACCCACAGTTATGGAACAGCCTTGTTAGAACATAGGTGATACAGAGTGATACATATAGTCCTAGCCCATATGGTTACAAAGATATGAGCCTTTATACTACCTGTGATTTCAGGGAGTGAATATGTGAGCCAAAGGGGCACTCATAGGCAAAGAGAATGTCATGAGCTTTAACTTCAAAACCAGTGGGCCACCTATGATTCTTAAGCAATATAAAAGTGCTGTTATACTGAAGATACTGAAGATTCTTAATCAATTTGTATGCTATATTATAATGAATTTTATTATTATTATAATGATTTTTTTGTTCATCAGGGCAAGTGAAAATTTGATGTGTTTTCTAACAAATCTTGAGTCAAATTTATGGTCAAAACACAGGCAATGGCCATGTGATTGGCAAACAATACAGACAGGGTAAAACAAGAATTATAAAAACAAAACACAGGCTCAAAACAAGACAATCAAGAAACACAATGCAAGGCTTAGTACTGGAAGCAAGGACACAGAGTGAAAACATCCCAACTCCCTAAAGCCTAAACTAAATCCCTATTTAAATACGCCACACAAAATTAAGGTTAATACCCTACATTGTCAAATAATTTTACTACATAAATTAATTCCTATTTAAAACGTTAGTTTTTATGAGTTATTATCCTTTAAATATTATATTCTATTGACACAAAATATACTTTTCTCACACTTACATGCATTATTTGTACTGCTTAACCTTTGTACTGCTTTCTCACACTTACATGCATTATTTGTACTGCTTTACTGGAGGGTCATGGAGGGTCTAGAACCTACTGTATCGGAGGGAAATCAGGGCATAGGGCCAGGTACTCCCACGGCAGGGCACAAGTACACACATTCACTACTGGAAGTTTCAAAATCCCAGTCAACCTAGCCCACCTTAACCAACCTTAACACATCAAGCGCAGAAAGAACTTGCAAACTCCACACTCCACACACAAACAAGATTAAAATAAAAAATAAAGCAAGTTTAGAATCCCTAGTCCTTGAGGGTCATATCTCACAATTACTCACTCACAATTATTTTAAAATAAAACATTTTAATAAAAGCCTAAACATTTTAATAACAATGCCTAAATCTGTTTTGTATGTTTGTTTTTTTTAATCATAACTGAAGATTGTACCCAGACAATCCTGTAACCAAATTAAATTACTTAAAAACATAATCTGCTTTATTACTGTAAATCAAAATTTTTGTTCAGGGATGAATAAGTTATCCATGTATTATCTTACTATTTATTTTTCAAGCCAATTATTATAAAAATATAATTATTAATTAACAAGTAAAATATTTAGAATAAATTTATTACAAGTATGATATTTAGAACCACAAGTCAATTAAATTATAAGATTAATAATTGCATTCAGTAACTATAAAAGACACTTGTGTTGAAACAGTAACATTCAGACCAATACAATCTAAAGCATATTGTTCAATGTAACATATATGAACACATATTTAAATTGTTTTTTACACTGTATCTTCACTAGTGTGAACTTACCTGTTGTTCCACTGGTAAAGCAGATTATTGAAAGGTCTTCTGAACAAGGTGGCTGTGTGAACAAATACAAATGTATAAAGAATTATCCATTTAGCATGCCAGATAAGATCTCTTAAAAATGTCCATGACTATTCTATATATCCTTATACTAACCAGACATGCTACATTATAAAGTCCTATATTTAACAAAGTGATACTAGTGGTGATGCATTCTGTTTTTGCAGGAGCAAGTTTGTACAAATATGGCTAATTTAAAACTTCAGAAAGTCATGATTATTTGTGGGGCTCTTTTGTGTAATAAATTAAATTTGATTCTAGATCACAATTTGGTCCAATTTACAGTTGGTCCAATCTAAAATCTAATGTTTAAATTTTCTCAAAACATATGGCTATATGTTTTGAGAAAATGTAAACATTTGGAATATGCGGGAATAGGGAATTATATATTTATAATACATATTTTATGTGCGTGGCACCTGAACATTAGGTAGCACTAGGTACAAGATAGAATATTCTATCTTATATCTATATTAGAGGAAAAAAATAAGGCTGACTGTGGTTTCTAAATTTATTTGGGTGCATAGGATGCAGGATAGAAGTTGTTGGTGTGGGATTTCCTGGCCTGAAATTGTGTACCAGTCTGGGTGAGAAGGATGTCAGTGATGCCAGTTATGGCTAAACGGTTTAATAGAATAGCGTGTGAGATAGTGTCGAAGACTGGACTCAATTCTAGCAGGATAAGGATTGTTAATAGTCCAGCATCAGCAGGCACCAAGACTTCATTGGTAACCTGCAGCAGAGCAGTTTCCATACTATGTTGAGTATGGAATCTGGACTGAAATGATTCAAAAAGGTTATTGTCACTGAGGTGAGTATGAAGCTGTATTGCAACTTTTTACCAGTATTTTAGAAATTAAAGGAAGATTTGACATCAGACAGAAATTGTTGAGATTATTAGGGTTAGCGTCCGTTTTTTTAAGTTATGGCAGTTTTAGGAATGATGGGACAATGCCGGAAACAAGTGAGGATTGAATAGTATGTATATGATACTGTACGATAGTATACGATACAATACGATACTATACAATAGTATACGATACTATACATACTATATACGAATAGTAATATGATTGATAATTTTCTGATTATAAGAGAGTTTCCTCTCTAAGAGAGGAGAGTAAGGGCGTACAGGCTTTAACCAGCAGAGTTGGCACAGGATCGAGCTGATGTGGAAAATTTATACTTATTAATAAAAATTACATTTCAGATTCAGTGGAGAGTAAAAAAAAAAAGGAGAAAAAAGTGAGAGGATAGTCAGCAGATAAGCAGTGAGGCAAGCTTTTTTGGCATTAAAGAAGGCCATAAAAGTATCACACAGGTGGGGTGGAAGGGTGTCAGGCGGTTTCAGGATACTGTTTACAGTGGAAAACAAGACTTTTGTGTTCCCTTCACCAGATGCAAGCTATACATTTCTCTGTGTACAGTAAGTCCAGTTCTTTTGTAAAGGCATTCAAGGTGACGGCTGGATTTGAGCTGACAAAGCTCAGGAGTTAACCAGGGTGCAGACTAAGCAAAAGAGACAATTTTTCGAGGTGCAAGAGCATTTAGGAGGATCTGTAGTTCAGAGTAATAGTAAGATATCAAGTCAAAAGGGGTGGATAGATCGTCACTGCACAGGAGATTGTTGATTGCAGTGGACAAAGTGAAGGGCTTGATGTTTTTAAGTTCCTGAAAGACATTGAGTGCTGTTGAAGAGATTTGTATAGCGGAACATAAACAGTGAATGAGTTAAACTTATTGGTCAGCATAGGCAGCTCAGATGCTACACAGTCAAATGTTACACTTGAGCAACAAACGAGGTCAGGTGTGTGGCCTTTTAGTGAGTCATAGATTACATTAGGAGAAAATTCGCTTTGATATACAGTATGAGTGCTTTGATAGACAAGCATGCTTCCGGATCGAACTGACTACACACTGGAAAATCTTTTAACTCTCTAAACAGTTAGAAACAACATAAATGCAACTTTTAACTACAATATTAGTCACATATACAGTACCACTATCACCTTCAGTAATAATAAACCAGGAAAGTACATCTCAAGAAGAGCCATGGTTTGAAAACATCATACAGTAAATGATTCAAAACATGCAATCATGCAAAAACTAATAATCTCAGACGGATGTAAATGTGTAGCAAATAGATGGCAAGGTTACTCACCATTGGTTTTCTGTAATGTTCTTGCCCTAGTGCCTGCAGGTAACAAAACCAACCCATGAACACAGAACATTAAAACATATATTTTCTTTGTTTTAAATATTTAAAATTAAAACACATTTATTTAATTTGCATTTAAAATAAATAGATAGATAGATAGATAGATAGATAGATAGATAGATAGATAGATAGATAGATAGATAGATCAATGTTTTCAAACATTAAATAAAAAAAGGTAATTTTCAGACAAAGTCTGTCAGGGTTTACTGCGAAAAATGAAAGTCCGACAGTCACAAACTTTGGGCAATTCTTAAAGATGCTTGAAAGAACTTCGACAATTTCTTTCTAAATAAATACAAAGTGTACTTGAGACTACTGGTGTTTATTTTAAAAGGGTTTGTCACTCCAAACATTGAATTTGTTCACTGCTTATTTCTTCTTTTTATAATTACATTTTCATTCAACTTAAATTTATCTGTAAATGTATTTACATGTCCCTGAGAATTTTTTGCCCAGTTTTTTTTTTTTTTTTTTTTTTTTGCACAGCACAAATATTTATAGGTCTGAAAAATAGATTACGACTAACCCTAGGACACTTCGAACACAACACCTATAAACATGATATCACAATTATGAAATAAGTGATGAATTACTTTTAGTACTTTCTAACTTGAAACATATTTTGGACATGGATGATGTACACTCATTGAACATTTAATCACGAATATGTGTACACCTACGCAGTCATGTAATTATCTATTGACTTAATCACATGTCAGTAATGGAATGCATAAAATCATGTAGAAATGGCCCAGCAGTTTTGACCATCAGAATGGGGAAATATCTGAATATCAGAGTTTTATGGGATTTTTGTCTCAAAGATGTGTGCTCAGTGTTTGCAATTCGGATGCTTAAATCCATTTAAAATGATTTCATTTAGTAAATATGTTTAGGAAAAGCCACGCAATAAATATGTTTAGGAAAAGACACTCACATGATTATATATTAAGATTATTCAAAGTTTACATGAACACATTAACAGATGATGATGGGTTACACTATTGGAAGCTGAGAACAGAAAACTGAGGCTGCAGTGGGCACAGACCAACCAAAACTAGACATAATTATTGAAAAAAATTATCATAATGAATATCAGTTTTTATTAGATACTAGTATACAGATATTAGTATAAATCATAATTTACAGACCCCCAGGGCCGTACTCTGAATTTCTCTGTGTAAGCATTAGGCAAAAATTCAGGCTTTGAAAACAGACAATTTAATTGATGCAGATGATAAAAAACTACATCATATCAGAACCTAGAATATTTTATATCTCTTCTGCAAAATCATCAACCTGTGTACCAGCAATAACATTATATTGAGGAGTATTAGGGCCAATATGAGATAAAAAATGTTTTTTTTTTAAAGTCTGAAGGGGAGGGGAATTTCCGAGTTTAAAAATTTTCAGGAAAAAATCTTAAAAGTTTTGTTTAAAATTCTGTGGGTTTTTTTTCTATCAAGGAAGGAAACCACATATACACTTTGCAAGGTTGGGCAGACATCACTTGTTTTGCATTATGCCTGAAGTGGAAGATCTACAGTAATCAAACTTTTCCCTTGGATTTAGCAACAAGGAAATACTTGTTTTTTTTTAAAACCCAGAATCACCACATAATCGTCTGGACATGAAGAGACATTCATTCAAGCCGAGCCTCTTTAGAGAAATCTTTCCAATTGTAAGTACAGTGAAACCTCGGATTGCGAGTAACGCGGTTTGCGAGTGTTCTGTAAGGTGAGCAAAGAGTTTTAATCAATTTTGACTTGAAAAACAAACAAGTCTTGGTTTATGAATACCGAGAATCATGTAGCACACATGAGCTTCTTGTTTTGATGCCGAGGATCATTTGATCACAACTGAGCCAATTGTTTTTCTCTCTCTTGCGCTGCGGATTTGTGGGTAATCGTCTCCCCTGCTCGGTCTTAGTGCGCGTCTCTCACTCGTATAATCAACATCCGTGCACGCGTGTACTGTTTACTATAATTGTGACCACTGTGACCAACAAATTTTTTTGTTTCTAAATGCGCGTGTGTGTACAGTGTGTGTGTACTGTTTATTATAACACACTTGTGTGCGCACATGTGAAGCCAAAGCAAGTCTCATTAAAGATTCATTTTCTCTCTCTCTCTCTGTGTACTTTTTTTAAATATATTTTTGGGATTTTCCCCCGATTTTCTGCCTAATTTAGTCGTGTCCAATTCCTCCCTGTCACTAGGGGGCTCCCACATTAAGGCTACTACTACCACTCAGCCGGGAGGGCCGAAGACAATCACGTGTTTCCTCCGAATCACGTGACGCCAGCCAACCGCATCTTTTTGAACTGCTTGCTCACACACCGTTGGGGGAGGCGTAACGGTGATAGATACGGAGGGCAGCGCTATCCGCTCCTTCCGTTGCGCGAGCTCACAGACGCCCCTGACTGACTGTAGAGCCGTGATTAATGTGGGAGCACTAAGTACCTCTGAGAGAGCTCGGCCAATCAGCTCTCTCTAGACCTCCGGCTGTAAGAGGTTATAGCATCACCCGGGATTCGAACTGGCGATCTTCGGATGATAGCGCGAGCACTTTACCACTGCGCCACTCGTTGGCCCTCTCTCTCTAACGGAGACACATGCTCTGTCGCGATTCTTTTCAAAGGTAAAGTGCAGGTTAATTTGTTTTATTTTTACTTTACAGCAGTGATTCCCTTAGTGTGTGCACACTTGAGTGTCATTAGAGAGATTTCTTGTTTATTTTCCCGATAAAACAGTGTTTACGTTAGTTTGCGCATTATGTGAAACTCAAATAAGAGAGGAGGAAGGGGAAGGGTCTCATTCCTCCTCTGCTCTTACTTTAGCTTCACACACATACACAAACACACACACCGCCTGCACGGATAAATGGAAAGACTAATCTGTCAGTATTTATTTTTCCTTTTTTTAAATGTAAAGTGCAGGTTAATTTGTTTAATTTTTACTTTATATTTTGTATTAATTATAGTCATGTATTATTTCTTTGGGCTGTGGACCAAATAATTAGAGTTTTTTTTTGTGATTGCCTTTGTTTAACAAGAACTACAATGCCATGGACAGATGCAAGGTTATCTACCACGGATTAGGGCCAATAAGAATCAGCCACAAACTTTGTGTCATTATTTGTTGTATAAGCATCCATCCATTCAACAAAACGATTGAAACCATCAATACATCCATTTATCTCTGTACCATACGGCTTCAATTTGTCACAGGATTCCACATGCCAAAGAGCATAAGGCCCTTTTGTATTGTAGTGCTGGTACCTAAGACGTTGCTCTCTACGAAGGTCTACACCATGAGGATTGATTAATTTAATGACCTGTCGTATTGTTTCCTGTTGTACCACAAATGCATCTGTATTGTGTGTTGATGCAAACAGCGATAACCTTGGATCTGTCCATGGTGTTGTAATTCATGATAAACAAAAGTAATCACACAGTATGGTGTTTTCTTCTAAACACTTGCAAAGTGATTATACAGTTTCCTTCCTTGAAAATAACTAACTCTTCACTCAGCAGTGAGTATGTTACAAAATCTTTTAAATTAGTAGTTATTAACTAATTAAGAAAGCTGACCTCGATCCCTGTCAGCTGCCCAATTACAGGCCGATATCATACCTCCCCTCTATCTCTAAGATTCTGGAAAAGATAGTAGCACAGCCGCTATGTGCATATCCACATAGAAATAGCATATACTAACTGTATCAGTCAGGATTTAGGCCTCATCACAGCACAGAGACAGCACTTAAAGTAATAAATGACCTCCTATTGGCCTCTGATCAGGGTTGCGTCACTATGCTTGTGTTACTCGACCTCGGTGCAGCTTTTGACATCATTGGTTATACTATTCTCCTTCACAGGTTTGTAGATTTAAATGGTGACTATTCTGCATGTTCTCAAGTGGATTGTGGTGTTCCACAGGGTTCAGTTTTAGGCCCAGTGCTTTTTTCTCTTTACATGCTTCCTCTGGGCAACATCATTTGTAAGCATCGTACCTCGTATTGCAAGTAACCTGGTTCCGCAAGACGAGCAAAAAATGTTAATAAATTCTGTCTTGATAAACGAGCGTGTCTTGATTTATGACTAAATATCATCAACCTTCGTTCTCTCCTCTCTCTGGTCTCAATCAATGCAGCTAGTAATTGTTCAATGATTGCAGTGATTGTGTCAAAAACTAATCACACATGCTGTCTGCACCCGCTTGTTCTTTGCTCTTTTTGAACATGCCAATCCTTACCATCACCATCACTACTGTCATTGAGTGGATAGGTAAACAATAAATTGAGCCCTCTTGTCTGTTTCCTTCTGGCTCTCCCTTTTAGCTAGGCAGTCATAGTTAGTCCTGTTGGAGTCCCTGCTTGCACTCTGCACTATATATACATTCACCTTATACATTGTGTGACTGTGACCATACCTAACCGTTATTTCTCCTTCTCTTATGCTCTGTCCTCTTCTCTCTAAATTAAAATGTACAACAGCATTTGTTGAATTTTGGAACTAAAATTTTTAGGTGTTACCGTGAAGTGCATGGAATGAAGGTGTGAGATCACGTTTATTAAGTAGATTTCAACTTTTTTTCATCTATTCTTTTCTATACCTATATTTTTTGTGGCATTCATTGGGGACAGCAAAGAAAAAAGTTTGGTGATGTCATTGATTTATCTGAATCTTATAATAGTGAACCATTGATGAAGTCTAGTTCCGGTGTCCCACATAAAGAAGCAACAAATGTTAGTTCTGACTCGAATATTGAGCTGCACATAACTTGAACACAGTTAGCCACCAGTCAGCGAGCAGATTCTTCTTTAGCACACTGTTTTAACTCTGTTGTGGAAAAGTCTGATTTGATCAACCATCAATTGCTTATTTTATAGGAAATTATGTTAATGACGAACTCCAGGTTTTGGTCCCTTGCTCTCTCAGAAACCAAGTTTTAACCTTAGCCTATGCTTTGGCCATTTAGGTGTCTGTAAAACGTGCGTTCATTGCGTGCAATAAAATATGTCACATGTCACATCTACTGCATACTACCCGTATCCCAAAGCAGACTCATCCTTCCATTTCTGCATTGATTATAGAAAAGTTAATTGAGTAGCTAAATCTGATTCATTCCCTCTTCTAAAAACTGTGTTGATTGTGTTTATGCAGTCATGTTTACTAGTAAGTTGGACATGAAACTTTTGCCACACCAGACACCTTCCTCTAATATACGGTCATGCCTTTTGGGCTTCAAAATGCACCCTCCAACTCAAAGGCTCATGAACTAAATTCTGCTACATCATATAGTACCTAGATGATGATATGGTGGCTCAGGGGTAGGTTTCTCGTCTGCCATGCAAAAGGCCGCGGTTCGATTCCCCCGGTATTACTTAAAACCCAGCCACTGGATGCAGTGCCGGTCACAAGCCCGGATAAAATGAGAGGGATGTCACGAAGAGCATCCAGTGTAAAACCTGTGCCAAACTTGCAAGCTTGCACCATTTGCCGGGGAGTAGCCGAAAGACCAACAATAACCTAGATGATGTTATGATTCTGATATTTGGGAATCTAGCACCTAGGATTTCTGGGGCTGGTATTCATACATATGTCAAAAACTTGCTTAGTTGTGAATTTGAAAAGGGAATTGTCTCTTATCTATTAAACATTGTTGGGCAATGTACAGGGTGGGCCATTTATATGGATACACCTTAATAAAATGGGAATGGTTGGTGATATTAACGTCCTGTTTGTGGCACATTAGTATATGTGAGGGGGCAAACTTTTCAAGATGGGTGGTGACCATGGTGGCCATTTTGAAGTCAGCCATCTTGGATCCAACTTTTGTTTTTTCAATAGGAAGAGGGTCATGTGACACATCAAACTTATTGGGAATTTCACAAGGAAAACAATGATGTGCTTTGTTTTAACGTAACTTTATTCTTTCAGGAGTTATTTACAAGTTTCTCTTTGTTCACAGCCATTGACATGTCGAAGAGGTTAACACGTGATGAGCGGATCGAAATTGTGTTGATATCTGGTGAACGCAGTAACCGGGTCATTGCAGCAGATTTCAATGCAAGACACCCTACGAGACCATCCATCTCCCATGCTACAGTTAGCAAACTGCTTGCTAAGTTTCGTGAAACTGGTTCAGTGTTCGATTTGCCAAAATGTCACATGAAAACTGTCACTAATGAACAAACATCAGTGGCTGTCGTAGCTTCATTCAGCAAGAGCCCACAGCGTAGCACTCGCCGCATGTCACTGGAGAGTGGCATTAGTCGAACATCCCTTCGATATTATCTACTCACAAATGGCACCCTTACAAACTCCAGCTACTGCAGCATCTCAACGAGGATGACCCAGATCGGCGCACACAATTTGCAGAATGGGCAAAACAAAAATTGGAACAGGACCCTCAGTTCACGCAGAAGATTTTGTGTGAATGGGGAAGTTAACAAACAAAACCACCGCTATTGGTCTGACACTAACCCACATTGGATAGATCCCTCCAAGACTGTTGGAACAAAAAAAGTGATGGTATGGTGTGGTATATGGGGTACAAAGATACCATTCTTCATCAATGGAAACCTCAAGGCCACTGGATATTTGAAATTGCTACATGATGATGTTTCCCTCTTTATGCACTGAAGCTGGCACGTTCCCTGAGTTTTTCCAGCAAGATGGTGCACCACCACATTATGGGTGTCAGGTCCGAGCATTCCTAGATGAACAGTTTCCTGAAAAGTGGACTGGTCGTCGTGGGCCAGTTGAATGGCCCCCAAGGTCTCCCGATCTGATCCCCTTAGACTTTTATCTTTGGGGTCATCTGAAGGCAATTCTCTATGGTGTGAAGATACGAGATGTGCAGCACTTGAAACTACGGATACTGGAAGCCTGTGCTGGCATTTCTCCTGCGGTGTTGCTATCAGTGTGTGAAGAGTGGGAGAAGAGGGTTGCATTGACAATACATCACAATGGGCAGCACATTGAACACATTTTATAAGTGGTCAGAAACTTGTAAATAACTCATGTAAGAATAAAGTTACATTAAAACCAAGCACACCATTGTTTTTCTTGTGAAATTCCCAAGTTTGATGTGTCACATGACCCTCTTCCTATTGAAAAAACAAAAGTTGGATCCAAGATGGCTGACTTCAAAATGGCCACCATGATCACCACCCATCTTGAAAAGTTTGCCCCCTCACATATACTAATGTTCCACAAACAGAATATTAATATCACCAACCATTCCCATTTTATTAAGGTGTATCCATATAAATGGCCCATCCTATATGGTAAATCCATTGAATGCTGAAATACAATCCATAAGCAGATTTCTAATCCCCAGACTAGTCACACAAAATGATTCCAACATTTTTCCAGTATGGCTGTTTATTATCGTTGCTTTTGGAAACTTTTTTCTGCTGTTGTTTTACCCCTCACTAACCTACTAAGCCAGAAGATTGTGTTGAGATGGTGTCCAGAGTGACAGTGTGCCTTTAACTCAGTGAAACTATTACTATGCAGCTCCTCAGTTCTTTCTGCAACTGATCTGAATAAGCCCTTTAAGATGGAGATACCATAGATGCCAGTGGTGCTGGTGCTAGGGCTGTGTTAATCCAGGAAGATGACAATCCCTTTGTGCTATTTCTATTTCTCAAAATGTTCCTGAAGCACCATCTCAACTATAGTACCATTGAAAAGGAGTCTAAATGCTGCTGATGGCCTTGCAACAATTTGTAGTGTACCTTGGTGACAGCCCAGTTCAGGTGTACACAGACCACAACCCATTATCAGCCTACATTACTGGTGTTATGTCACATATGTAATACCAACCAGAGGCTGATGCACTGGTCTCTGATTGCCCAAGGTTGCAAACTGGCAATTGCTCACAAGAAAGGTTCACTGAACATCGTTGCTGATACATTTCTTGCTGATAGTTTCTTTACTGATGTACAGTAATATAGATTCTGATTTTTATGGGGGGCAGTTACAACCTGCAATATTTGGGTATTGATTTGGTATTGTGTGTTTCCCTCTGTCCGGATCACTCCATTCCTGCTTCAGTCAAAAGATGACATTGTCATTGAGCAAATGCATATTAGCCATGGAAGTTTTCTGTGTTGCTTTGGCGTGTAAACTGTGCTTGTGTTAGACTCTGACTTTGCTCTGCCCCTTGGCTGCTTGTTTGCTGTGACCTGTAAATAGTCATACTGTTAATATTCTGTAAATATTGTATTGCATATATTCAGTGTTAAATTGGGGTGTGGGGTTTTTGGTTTTCACAATCATACTTTACATGGCTGAAAAATCTGTGCAGTCCACTTCGCTGGAATCTATTTGTTAATTGGAACATTGCTCAAATATCATACCAATATTTTGTCAATATTGTATTGTATATAGTCAATGTTAATTTGGGGTGTAATGTTTTTGGCCACTGTTTTTGGTCAGGGCTATATGCAAGATAAATGTAGTTTGTTTTGTCTTTGTTTTTCGTAGGGAGATTAGATTTCTGGGACATCCTCTTTTGTTTGTTGTTTTGGCCTGGGTCCCCCATGAAGTCTTCCCCTAGTGTTGTTTGAAGTCCTGTGTCTGTGTCTCAGTCCTGCTGCACCCAAGCCACCCAAATACACATTCGCCATCACATCACCCGGAACTGTAACTCACGCTACGCTGCTCAACCCTAGACTGGGAAGTAACTGGATTGTTGTCCATGTGCAGAATAAATTTGTGCCAATCAGATGCCTCCCTGAGGATATTATATGATGGATATCTGCCTGTATTTCTCAGCAATGAGGAAACCATTAATCCTGACCAACTCTCCAACTACATTTGAGAAATGCAGTCTCAAGTTTTCAAGGAACCTCCACAATGCTTCATTGTTGCCGACAAACACTCATGGATGTGGATATGGTATTAGTGGACCACAATTCATCCCTTCAGCAATCAGCCTTGCTTCCTGCTACAGCCAAATATTTCAAATATTTTGACTCATCAGTCCACAGCACCTGCTGCCATTTTTATGTATCCCAGCTCCTACGTTCCTATGCATATTTGAGACACTTAGCCTTGTTTCCATGTTGGAGGTATGCCTGTTGGTCTGCAATTCTTCAATGATGACTATCTGCCCAGACTTCTCTGGATAGTAAATGGGTATACCTGGTTTCCATTGGTTTCTGCCAGTTCTTTGCTGATGGCATTGTTGGACCTCTTGTGATGGTAAAAAAAAATGTAGTAAGCATGATGTGTCTTTCATCTGCTGAATAAAGTTTCCTTGGCCAATCACTGCATCTTTGGTCATCAACATTTGGTCATTCATCAAAACAGCTTGAACAGCACATCTTGAAACCCCAGTGTTTTTGTAACCACCGCGTAGGAGAGTTCTTGCTGATGCAGTATAACTACCTTGTATCTTGTTTCTGTGCTCAGTCTTGCCATGGTGTATGAGCTGTGACATGAAACTGTCTAGCTTAGTAGCAGAGTTTAACTGTTTTTCACCCAGTTCCTACACAGCTGTTTCAGTTTTAGTTAATGACTATATTTCAACCTATACTGTATATGAACTTCATGATCATAAGCCAATTATTCATGGAATAATTGGTTAATCATACACCTGATGCTGATCCTACAAAATTCCCGACTTTGTGCAAGTGTAAGAATTTATGTTGGATTGAAAGGTAGTCACACCAAATCTAGATTTGAATAGGATTTTTTTTCTGTTCACTCACTTTGCATTTTGTTCATTGATTACATTTTTTTTTTACTTTACATCACTTCTACTTTGTAACTATGAAAAATAAAAAGTAACTATGAAAAATCTGAAATAAAATATATTGGGTTACGTAATTAAATAACAGCAACAATCAGTAAGATGTTCTCGAATAGTTCTTGAAATTACAGTACTGTCAAGTGCATTTGCAAAACTGATAAAGCACAATGATAGAACTGACTCTCATGATGATCATCCAAGAAAAGCAAGACCATAACGTATTTCTGCTGCATAGAAGTTAATTTAGTTAGAGTTACCAGCCATGAAAATCATCAATTAACAGCACCTCTGATTTGAGCCATTATGAAGGTTTTGGTCAGACCATGGAATTACCATGGAATTGGAAAGCGTGTCCAAAATCTTTAAGTGTTTATATACACACAGGTATATGTATACATACACTGAAATGTAAGATACATAGTATTTACTGTATGAATAGTAATTTACTCAAACTTGAAATTGTTAGGAAATTCCACTAGAGGGCGCTGTTCATGTCTGTCCTTTTTGTAGTTTTTGTTGATCGACTCAGTTTCCCAGAAGGCACCTCGGTCAGGTGATGAGAGAGTTCACCTGAACTGAGGTGGTTCATTAAAGACTCTATAAATAGCAGTTTATTCTGGGAAAATGGGATGGTTTAATGAAGCTGCCTTGTTCAGTGTTTAGTCAGGCTGTGTCTCCTCTAATGTAAGTACTTTTCTGTCATGCACACTCGTAAGACGACCGGCACTAGGACCCGGAAGTAATACGGTCGGGTTTCAGGAAGCATAAAAGGAAACAAGATGGCGCTTCACATTGCTCAGTCATTGAGTTTTGCCCATGCTATCGCCGACGCCTCGCTCGTCTAAACGTGAGTACTCACTTTCTTGGGTTATCGCTTCCGATTGGGTGTGTGTATTTAGAATGCGGGTTTATTTGTGTAAACTCTTGCTCTTGCTTCGGGAGAGTTCTAATAATAACCAGCATAGTTATCCTGCCTGCTCGCGTTACTTCCGCGTTTGGGTTTACCATCCACGCTACAGGGCTAACTGCTAGTCTTCTGATTCATCTCCAGTTAGTTCGTGACAGAATGACTGAGCCATCAGCAGTAAACCCAGCGGAGTTTGCTCACCTCTGTGATGTGGTTGGCCAGCATGCTAAGCTGATCGATCAGCTCCGTGGTGAAGTCGCATCTCTCTGCAAGGAGCTCCAAGACGTCGCGGTCTTGCGCCGCGAGGTGGCGGAGCTGCGACAGGAGAATGCGACCCTCCGCGGGGCGGACGCTCAGCCGGCTGTTGCCACGCCCATTGCAGCGGCTCCTGCGCCGCCAACCCCCTCCCCACCTTCTGATGTTTTTCTAGCTTTACCGGACAAATGGGATGGCACAGATGGGAAGTGCAGTGTTTTTCTAACTGCATTGGATCTTGTGTTTGAGTTTAATTCCACCAGATACTACACAGCGCATTGCTCTTCTCGTCTCGTTGCTATCCGGGCAGGCAGCTGAGTGGGCCACGGCGGTTCTTCGTTCAGATTCAGACGTCGCCTACTCCTACACAGAATTCACCCGTCAGCTTAAACTCACCTTTGAGCATCCAGCTGCTGAGGTGGAGACCGACTCTAAGCTACATCATCTACGGCAGGGAGGGTCTCGCCATGCAGACCAACTGGGGAGACTCCACCCTCCGGACGGCCTACTACGAGGGACTGGCTTCGCGTATAAAAGACGAGCTCGCCGGACGAGAGCTCCCAGCGACCTTGGAGGGCTTAATCCAACTCGCTCTCCGGATCGACCAACGTCTGCTCGCTCGCCCCAAGCCAGCTCCTCGTACCACACCCTTCGTCTCCCACGCTCCAGTTCCAGAAGTCCACTACTCTTTCACTGCAGCACCCACCAGAACCGTCGGTACTCCACCTCCCGCCGTGGTTGACACAGGAGCCGGGGAACCCATGCAATTAGGGCGCGCCTCCTTAACCGCTGCAGAACGGGAACGCCGTTTTAGAGAGGGGCTCTGCGCGTATTGTGGATCCGCTGCACACCATCGAGCCATCTGTCCTCTGCGGCCGGGAAACGCGCAGTCCCGGTGAGAAATGAGAGTAGCTCACCGGGTCCCATCTCCCTCTCCACCACCCTGACTAATGATTCCCGTCTCACGGTAAAAGTACACCTCCAGTTTGGCCACAAACGCTGGGTGTTCGTCTACCTCGACGACATCCTCATCTACTCCCGAACCGTCAACGAACATATCCAGCACATCAGAGCGGTTCTAAAGAGATTGCTCGCCCACCAGCTGTACTGTAAGTTGGAGAAGTGCTCTTTTCACGAGCGCTCCACCACGTTCCTGGGTTTTGTCATCTCGCCCCAGGGTGTGGCCATGGACCCGCAGAAACTGGAAGTTGTGAGCCATTGGCCCCTACCCAAGACTCTTAAACAACTCCAGAGATTTCTCGGGTTTGCCAATTTCTATCGCCGCTTTATCCGGGACTACAGTACCGTTGCAGCTCCACTAACCGCTCTGACCCACCCATCATCTCACCCCTTCAACCTCACCTCAACTGCCGTCTCTGCCTTCCATGAGCTCTGTCGCCGCTTCACCACTGCTCCCATCCTCCTTCACCCGGATGCTGACAAACCATTCGTTGTGGAGGTGAACGCTTTGGATGTGGGCGCCTGGGCTGTTCTCTCCCAGCGAGGTCCAGACCAAAAACTGCACCCCTGCAGTTTTTTCTCCAAGAAATTTGACGCCACTCAGCAGCGATACGAAGTAGGGGACCGCGAGCTGCTGGCCATAAAGTGGGCCTTGGAGGAAGGGCGACACTGGCTCCAGGGCGCCAGAGAGCCGTTCATCGTCTGGACCGACCATCAAAACCTCATCACTATCCGCACCTTAAACCAACTCAACCCCAGACAGGCGCGGTGGGCACTGTTTTTTGAGAACTATAATTTCCACCTGTCATACCGCCCGGGGTCCAAGAACACCAAAGCCGACGCCCTCTCCCGACAGCATGAGGAAGACGCCCCCCGGGCGGACCCTGCGCCTGTCCTGCCAACCACCAAGATCCTCGCACTGCTCAGTTGGAACCTGGAAACGAGGGTCCGCCAGGCACAAGCTACGGAGACCGAACCAGCAGGTGTGCCGCCTGGCCGACTCTATGTACCCAACGCCATCAGGGCCGAAGTACTCCAGTGGGGACACTCCTCCCCACTTGCTGGACACCCCGGAAAGTGGCGCACCCTACTTTTCGTCCAACGTGCCTTCTGGTGGCCCAATATGAGGAAGGACATAGACGAGTTCGTCCAGGCGTGCCCAGTGTGTGCCAGGTCCAAGGACAGCAACCGACCATCGCCAGGGGAACTTCAACCACTCCCGGTTCCCCGCCGACCCTGGACACACATTGCCGTTGACTTCATCACGGGCCTGCCGGTTTCCGAAGGAAGAGACACCATCGTCGACCGGTTATCCAAAGCTGTTCACCTGGTGACCCTCTCCGGTCTCCCGTCAGCTAAAAGGACAGCTGAGCTGATATTAGAGCACGTAGTCCGCCTGCATGGGTTCCCAAAGGACATCGTCTCGGACAGGGGGACCCAGTTCACGTCTCGGTTCTGGAAGGCCTTCTGCCGTCTGATCAATTCCATTCAGTCTGTCCTCCGGTTACCATCCACAGACTAACGGTCAGACGGAGCGAACCAACCAACTACCTGAGCGCTACCTGAGATGCTTCATTGCTGATCGCCAGTGCTCCTGGCCCCGGTACCTCATTTGGGCTGAGCTGTCTCACAACCTCCACATGTCTTCTGCCACCAACCTAAGCCCATTTGAGGTATGCTACAGCTTCCAACGATGTTCAACCATCAAGAACCGGAGGTGGAAGTACCGTCGGCCCAACAGTTGGTTCGCCGGTGTCGACGGCTATGGAGACAAGCAAACGACGCCATTCAACAGGCTAACCGCCATTACACTCTACAACATCGCCGTCGACACCCACCGGGACGAATGTACCAAGTAGGTGATAAGGTATGGCTATCAACAAAAAACCTACACCTGCAGACTGAATCAAGAAAGTTGTCACCAAGATTCATCGGACCATATCGCATCAACCTCCGGATTAACCCTGCCACCTACCGACTCCAGCTGCCTGCGGCGCTCCGGATCCATCAGGTATTCCACACCTCCCAGCTCAAACACTTCATCACTTCACCAATGGTTCCCCCACCCACCATGCTCCTCCTCCCCGTATCATTGAGGGTGGTCCCGCCTACACCGTTCGCCGGATCCTTGACTCACGTCCTCGGGGCAGAGGGCTCCAGTACCTGGTGGATTGGGAAGGTTACGGTCCCGAGGAGCGATCTTGGATTCCGGCTTGGTTTGTCCTAGACCCCGAACTCATCCGGGACTACCGTCGTCGGGTATCCTCCACCCCAGGACCGTCGAGAGTCGGTCCTGGACTGGGGGGTACTGTCATGCACACTCGTAACACGACCGGCACTAGGACCCGGAAGTAATACGGTCGGGTTTCAGGAAGCATAAAAGGAAACAAGATGGCACTTCACATTGCTCAGTCATTGAGTTTTGCCCATGCTATCGCCGACGCCTCGCTCGTCTAAACGTGAGTACTCACTTTCTTGGGTTATCGCTTCCGATTGGGTGTGTGTATTTAGAACGCGGGTTTATTTGTGTAAACTCTTGCTCTTGCTTCGGGAGAGTTCTAATAATAACCAGCATTGTTATCTTGTGTAGTTCTTTTTCTGTGGTGTCCCTTATCTGTTTATATATGTGTAGCCACATGAGTGCTTAGCCACTAGCAGGGTTGGCCGCTAGTAGGCCTAGGCCCCTAGTAGGGTTAGCTGCTAGTGGTTCTGGTCTCTATTAGGTTAGCCGCTAGTTTGGAATAGCCTCATGTGTGCCTTGCCTCTTGTGTTCCGGTCCCCTAGTAGTTCAGTACTAACCCGGTTAGCCACTAATCCCCTTAGATACTAACCTGGTTAGGTCATCATTCTGTATATCAATATTCCGTGTAGCTACTAATCCAACTAACCACTAACCCATGCAGTCTCTGGTCCCTGTCTCTGGTCCCTGTCTCGTCTCTAGTTCCCGTCTCGTCTCTGGTCCCTTTGTATCTTTAGTTAACTCCAGCTCCATGTCTCCCTGTGTCAGCGCTCAGTTCCCTGTGTCAGCGCTGAGCCCTAATTATAGTTTGAGTTTGTTGTTTTGGTTCCTTTGTTTGTTTGTCTGTTTTTGAGTTTGTTAATAAAAAGACTCTGTTCATGAACCCCTCTGCGTGTATGCCTGTCCTAAATGCCCACTGCAACTACATCAGCCGGTCTGGCTTGTAGTAACAGTCAGACCGTGACAGAAATTATATTCTATACAATTTTATTTTCATAAGCTGTAAGCCGTAATCGTTTAAATTAAACAAAAAAGGCTGGTCAAGTCCTGTTATGTTTACTCCCTCATCTGGGGTCGTATTGATCATAAACTTGATGGATTTAAAGATTGAAATGTCCATGCAGTCATAGGTTTACAATGAGTACAGCAGGGGGCTTAGGACATAAACCTCTGGTCTCTATCGCTGGGGTGAGACATGTTTACCTATCCATACTGTTCTTACTTAACTATAATCCACAAACAGCATTTTGATATATGTCAAACCAGGACCTGTGATAAAATTACTTGGCTTAAGAATGATTGCGATTGACAGTCAAGCAAAGTACAATTATGATATTCCTAGCCGTAGTAAAGCATTTGAATTGTGCATATAGTTTTACAGAAAATTGTATGACTAAACAATGATCCTGGCCGAGGTGGCACAGCGGCTGCTATAGTCATTACTATGTACATTTAGCATGTGGAATGCCTGATGCTTGAAAATTAATCTCATCCCAATTTTATCCGGTCAGATATTTTTCATCCCAGACAGCAAAGCCATATTCCAGGTATGCGTCCAGTATGTGTTATTCTCCGCGATGTGCTCCACACTTCTGGTCCACCAAGCACTCTTTGACGATGTTGTTTTCCTAGCTTCGCTAGTAAATCTTTGGATATCCACGCTCTTTCAGCCTCAGTCAAATGTCTGTATTTTTCCAGATGTTTCGTCTCATAATGCTGACTCACGTTGTACTCCTTAAAAACGGCGACCTGCTCACCACAAACTAAACACATTGGTTTACCCCCGACTTCAGTAAATAAATATTTAGTAGTCCATATTTTCTTGAAACCGCGGCCTTCAGTGTCCACTTTTCTTTTTTAGGCATGTGCAAACATTTTGAAGGGTTACCATTACAATGACTTGTTGCTAATCACATGCACTCGGACTTGTACCTGTATGTAAACGACGCACGCACACTGTAAACAGGTTTCAAAATAAAAGCACTGCTGTTTTAGTCCACGCATTAAGCAAAATTTTGAAAGCAGATTTTATTTTCTTATTCCAAGCTACCTTTCGCAGGCCAGTCAGAGTCGGGCCGCGGGCCTAAAAATGCCCGGGTCTGACATAGACATTATTGCATGTGATAACAGAAAACAAATGCAGCAGATTAACAAACATAGCAAAGAACAGTACTAGGAAACTAAAACCCTTTAGTTTTGCCCCACAATCCTAAGACATGCAGTGTAGAATGATTGGCATTCCCAAATTACCCATAATATACAGCATGGGTGTGCTAGTGTGTGCTTGTCCTGCAATGGGTTGGCTTCCATACAGGGCTTGTTGCACAAGAAATAGGGTGCAGGCAGCTCACAACCCTACACACGATAAGTGGTACAGACAATGGATGGATGTCTAGATTGTGTGATATCTTTATTTTTGGCAAATCCTTTCATACCTCAACTTCTTTCAGAGCCTGGATGTGAACACCACACTTCTTGCCCTGCTCCACAAGTTCCATGTTGAATGGGTCCATAAGGATAACCCACTTTAAAGTTGGTGTCTTCTGTCTTTCCACATTATCTAGAAGCACCTTGGCCTTTTCAGGTTTATCACAGATCACTGTAGATATCTCTGCTACATGTATAAAAGACAGAAAGTAAAAGATTTAAACTACTTGTATTTAAAATATTTTAAAGGCCGGAAATGATCAAAATGCTGATTAAATTACTACATATAGAAGTATATGAAAGTTTGGGTTTAATATGATGTTGGCCCACCCTTTGCAGCTATAACAGCTTCAACTTTTCTGGGAAGGTTTTCCACAAGGTTTAGGAGTGTATTTATGGGAATTTTAGACCATTAGTGCATTTGTGAGGTCAGACTTTGATGTTGGACGAGAAGGTCTGGCTCATAGTCTCCGCTCTATTTCATTCCAAAGGTGTTCTATCAGGTTAAGGTGCAGGCCAGTCAAGTTCGAAGACCCGGATGAACGAGTTTAGTGTGGAAGAACTTGAGCTCAACCCAAAAACCTGCCATCTTCTTCCCAGAAGAGTTGAAGCTGTTATAGCTGCAAAGGGTGGGCCAACATCATATTAGACCCTATAGATTAAGAATTGAATGTTATGCAAATGTATATGCATGTGAAGGCAGGTGAGCAAATACTTTTGGCAATATATATATATATATAATGTAAAAACAGATTTATCAATAACAGCCAATGTCTTACCAGTGTTTATTATGTATCGAATTGCATCAGGACCCAGTGTATCATATAATGGTACCACCACCATGGAGTAGGTGTAACAAGCCAGCTCAGAGATTATCCACTAACAACACAAAGAAAAACACAAAGTGACCAAGACAGCAAGGAAAGGGCATATATTAAATAAATGACTTACCATTGTTCACTTGTTTCCCTTTGACCTCTTACCTCTGGCCTGTTCTGGGAAAACACTCCAATAAACTGCTTGGTATTGGGCTGACAACCTTGGAACAGTAAGCCTGAGCCCAGGTGCTCTGCCCGAGTTGTGACCTGTGCAAGTAACAAAAACAAAAGCCAATATTTAAAAACAATATTTAAGAATTTCAAGAAAAAGCAAATACCAAACCTATAATTGTCAGTAGGTCACACACACACAAAAATATGATTCCAGAGAAATTTCTGGACAACCCTTAACCTACAATTGTTCAGTTCACGGTATGGTTTTACTGTATTATGAATAATGTACGTTACTTCAGATAAATGTGTCAAACAAAAATAAACATACAGTCCATGTCTGAACACCACTGATATAAGTAGTACACCATGACTATGGATACTATATACAGTATAACCATGATTCTACCATGAGCTAATATGGTAATTCATTTTAACTACACTACAAATTTTTTTTAGACAATTGTACCATTACTATTTTCTTTCACTGGAACCAAGAACAGCCAACAGCATCACTTATGCTCTTGTGGCTGAATTAAACAAAGCAAAGCAACTTTACAGAAATGCTATAATAGCGTATCCTTATTTTATAATTACTATGGCTATTATTTATTTAACCAGGATTTTATCATGAGGTATTATGGTCCCTTGTGGTATCCATGTTCATTCTGTAGTATTGTCATAGATTTATTATGATAATTTATAGTACAATTTCTTTGTAGTTAACTATTATACTGACATTAACTACTACTATTGTTCCTAATGATAACTGTTATACAGCCATGTATTTACTTTGGGGGTTTTAGTGCAAGAAATATGATACTCCAAGACTATAAGATAACTTTGATCCTTAACCCATCAAGCAACAAGGAAACCTGTCCAGACTGTGAACCGTAGTGCACTAGCCAAGCTACCCAGCTTGCCTAGCTTTGCACAAACTTGCCTCAACATTGGTCTATTCAACAACACATGCTCACCCTCAAAAATGGGACTGGCAGAAACATTATTTAGTGTAAGGTTGGGTAGGTTTGGGGATCTGAGCGACTTAAGACCAAATAGTGATGGCTTGTGGGTCAAAGCATCACCAAAAGGGCAAGTCTTGTGGGGGTTCCTGCAATGCAATAGTTAGTACCTACCAAAAAAGGTCAGACTAACAATGAATTTGCTTGTATTTTTGTCTTGTTGAGGTTATGATTTATAACATTATGTCATGAACGGGTACGGAGAGAGATGGTTCCAAACGTGGAAGATGATGGCAGACTTGAAGGGGCATGGTCGAGGTGCATAAGCGTGGTCGGAACCAAAAATTTAGTCGGCGGAATATCAAAGCAGAAACGGAAGATGGCAGCCGTAGTCAAAAGGGAGAGCGGAGATTCGAAAACCGGTAGATCAATGAGCGGGGCGTTAAATCCAAAAACGTAAACGAGAAGCTGAAAAACCAGAAGGGAAAGCGCGAGGTCAAAACCGGGAGATCAAAATCCGGCCGAACAAATCCAAACGAGCAAAAAGTGAAAAACGAGAAACAAAGCGAACTTGGCAACATGAATACGGGGAAAAAGACCACCGTCATGATGCAGGTGTGGCCGTTAGACGCGGGTAAGCCTGTGACAAAGTCCAAGGAGATTTGCGGCCATGGGCGGTGTGGAATAGGCACAGGCCTGAGGAGGCCCGCTGGGGCAGTGTTGGTGTGTTTGGACCTTATACAAACGTCACATGCAGCCACAAAGCTGGAGACGTTCTCAAGTGTGGGACACCAAAATCGCTGCTGGGTTTGCGCCAGAGGGCCTTTGGGGCCAATGACGAATTCTAGGAACATGGTGGTCATGGTGTGGAACTCGCATTTCTCTGCCTTGACGAACAGATTGTTCTCCAGTAGTCTCTGCAGCACCTGCCGAACATGGTGATGGTGTTCCTCCAGATCTCGAGAGAAGACCAAGACATCGTCAAGGTAGACGAATACAGAGGAGTTGAGGAAGTCCCTGAGAACGTCATTAATTAGAGCCTGGAAGACTGCGGGGGCATTGGTCAGGCCAAAGGGGACCACCAGGTATTCATAATGTATTGAAGGCCGTTTTCCATTCGTCTCCCTCAATAATGCGGACAAGGTGATATGCGTTGCGTAGATCCAGCTTAGTAAAAATCTTGGCTCCTTGGAGGAGTTAAAAGGTGGTAGCCATTAATGGGAGAGGGTAGCGATTCTTAACTGTGATATCGTTTAGGCCCCTGTAATCTATACATGGAGAGAACCATCTTTTTTGCCCACGAAGAAGAATCCGGCCCCCGCTGGGGAGGAGGAGGGGCAAATGATCCCTGCCGCAAGGGACTCCGTGATGTACTGGTTCATAGCCTCACGTTCTTTGGGTGACAGTGAGTAGAGGCGGCCCTTGGGTGGTGACCTGATTTTCCTTGAGGTCATGGTATTATGAGGGAACATGGGTGAGGTCCGGTGGTTCTCCTGCAGGGGTGGGGGAGAGAGGCGATGTGGTGGCAGCTTGTAGGCAGGTCCTGGAACATGATGGGCTCCAGGCCGAAATCGAAGTCCTGGCCTAAACAATCTGCGGGTTGTGGCGGATTAGCCAGGGCAGCCCCAGGACAATCATGGCGTGAGACCCCTCCATGATGAACAGCAAGGTCCGCTCTGAGTGGTTGCCAGAGACTCTGAGGCCGATGAGCAGAGTTCTGTGAGTGATAGATGGGAGCGGACTCCCGTCGAGGGCCTGAACCTTGAGGTGAGTCTCCAAGAGCAGTGCAGGAATACCCAGAGCCCTGGCTGAAGCCGCGTTGATGAGATTGTGGTCTGATCCTGTACCATGTGGGTGTGCTGTTCATGGATGAGGAAGATGGGTAGCAGGCGGTCCCAGTTGGTCTGGGAGTCTTCTTGGAGCCACGCCCTCTAGTGCTCCCAGCTGTACTAGAGGGCGCCTCCTTTTGCTGGACAATC
The DNA here is from genome assembly GCA_030347435.1 of Clarias fuscus. NCBI lineage: Eukaryota > Metazoa > Chordata > Actinopteri > Siluriformes > Clariidae > Clarias > Clarias fuscus. Next base: position 38,814,882 of record CM059212.1, read on the forward strand.
TTTAAGTTGGTGACCTGATTTTCCGCAGTAAAAACAGGCCCTTTCAATTTGACGGCGTCGTCTCTCCTGTGGGGAGATGCGTGTTCTGTCCAGCTGCATCGGTTCATCCTGGGAATCGGCTTGTGGAGAGGAGGGTCGAGGAAGAAACCTGGGTGGAGAGGGTAGGTCTACGAAGGCGGAGGGCGTGAATCCACTCGTCCAGCCAAATCTAGGAGAGACTAGGGTAGCACTTGGGCGACAAACTCATCTTTGAGTGCCCTCGTCAGGCCTTCAAGGAACACATCACACAGGGCTCGGTCATTCCATCCACTGGAGAGCGCCAGAGTCTGGAACTCGATAGTAGTCGTAGGCCGAGCGTGAGCCTTGTCTGAGCTTCAACAGCTTACGTCCAGCCTCCATGCCATGACATGAGCGGTCAAACACCCTCCTCATCTCCTTGGCAAAATTCTCGTAATTGGAGCAGCAGGGATCAAGGGCGTCCCAGAGTGCAGTGCTCCACTCCCGGGCTTTTCCGGTGAGAACCGTAATGACCTATGCCACCTTGGAACTTTCAGTGGTGAAGGTGAAAGTTTGGAGTTCAAAGATCAGTGAGCACTGGGAGAGGAAGGAGCGACAGGTACCAGGATAGTACCAGCCGTAGTCAAAAGGGAGAGCGGAGATTCGAAACCCGGGAGATCAAAGAGCGGGGCATTAAATCCAAAAACGTAAATGAGAAGCCGAAAAACCAAAGCAGTCAAACCAGTCAAAACTGAGAGATCAAAAGAGCGAGGCGAACAAATCCGAGAGGAGACACAAAAGCAAAAAACGAGAAACAAAGCGAACTTGGCAACGTGAATACAGGGAAAAAGAAAACGCGTGAAAATTGAGGTATGTAACGCACAATAATCCAGCAGTTAAGCCATGCGCGTTGTGTGCTTAGATGCTGGAGTAATCACCTGGAGAATGAGAAACCGGTGTGCAGACGGGGCGGAAACGGAGGCGTGGGAAATACGATTGACAGACTAGGGAAAACATGAGCACATGAGAAGCAGTGACAGCGTGGGAAAAAAAAGAACTGACGGCAGACATGACATGGATGATGACATATTATGCTTTTAAAAAGACTACTTGCTGTTCTTTGTTGTATTGGTTGCTACAGTAGCTACTCTTATGTCATACAGCGGCATAGTTAAAAACACACAGCTGGCATTCTTATTAGATTTATTTTTGTTATTTTTATTCTTCATTATCTTTTTCTGAAAGCCTTGTTAAAAACAATTTTCCACTTAGGATGCTATGAGATTTAGGTGTGTGGTCAAATTTTCTTGTCAATTTGAAGCTGATCTTCTTCTAGTACAAGTTTGTCCTTTTAATACTATGCTATGTGTTTGTTTATTGTATCAATAAAAAAAATTGTAGAAAGGTCTTAGTGTTTAATTTCTTTAATACCTATATTCAATTTCAGCACTAAGTCAGCATTTATTTGACCTATTTTTTATAATTACCTTTAATAAATTAGTGTGAATGATATTAATCCAATCAACAGTCTATTTAACTCTGAAAATTAGCAACAACTTACAAATCATAAACACAAGCACACGATTCCCAGTCTAACAACACAGAGATAATTTCTTCCATTAATAGACACTTCTATGGACACGTTTACCTACGTTTTCTTATCAATTTTGGCTGATAAAAAATGAGGGAAATTTGAGGAGATGGATGCAAAAAAATGCTTGGTTTTGTACAAACACAAATCGTGCCACCCCTTGCCAATTTAAATGATACAATAGATTTCTTACTTACTCATCTTAGCCTCAGCCCATGCATAATCCTGCTGCTAACTTACATGACCTTAGAATCCTGTCTTTATGTTACTCGCACTAGACCTAGAGGTAATCTGGACCAGTCACAAGGTCTAGAGGGGGGGAGGACCTCTGTGCGGAACGACTTTCACACACACACACACACACACACACACACACACACACACACACACACACACACACACTAATGGAAACACTGCCTCGTGGGTAAAAATAACAAGAAACATCTCTGACACTCAAGTGCGCGCACACACTAACGGACTCACTGCTGTACAGTAAAAAAAAAATTAACCTGCACTTTACCTTTGAAAGGAAGGGAGTGTGTGAAAGAGCGAGGAGGAGGGAAGGAGCACGCTGTCCAATGACGCACGCGCACACACATTAACGGAATCAGTGGAGAGAGAGATCTTTAACCTCTCAAATAAGACTTGCTTTTGCTTTACACGCACGCGCACATGTGTGTTATAATAAACAGTACCAAGACTTGCTTGTTTTTCAAGTCAGAATTTATTAAAATTTTTTGCTCGCCTTGAGGAACACTCGCAAACCGGGTTACTCGCAATCCGAGGTTCCACTGTACATCAATGCAGATACTATTGTATGATGATAATACATTATAAGTATATTGTTATAGACTCTATATTTTTATAAACTCCATTTTCTGGTGAAAAAGCATAGTTTAGCTTGATGTGCAGGTTGCAGTAAAAATGTTGGTAGTAATCCAGTTAAAAACAAGAAAATATGGTTTATCTTTAAAAAAAAAAACACACACATTTGTTAAAAACTGTCAATATGTCACGGGTGCTGTGTGTGGGCTTTAGGTGAGGCATAATCACAGAGGTGAGGCCCTTTGAAAGTCTTTAATAGTGAAACAGAAATAAAGAATGTCTTTATTTTATACTAGTAGTAATGATGCTTAATCACCTGATAAATGGAACAGCAGAAACAACACAGCATTTTTAGAGTATTTTTTGACTGCTACATTGTAATCCCAATTAAGTTGGCAAAACTCCAAATAGTTGAGATAATCAGTTACATTGTAAGTAAACAGCGAGATGCTTTTTAAAGTCCAGTTTCCCCCAACAGACCCCGAGAAACACTCCCCGCTGTGTTTGATAGCGGAGAGAAGCTCGGGTCATTAGCCCCGATAGCTCACCAGTTGTGTCTAGTTAGGCGGCCCCGCTTATTCGCATACCTGCAGTGTGCACCTAGGCCACCTACCTAGTGAGCTTCGGAATGAGTGGGGAGCGATATTGATTTGGGCGCATGCCCATCACAGGCGCACGCCGTGAAAAGTATACATTTTTAAAGTATAAATTTGATGCAAATAAGAAACGGCTATATGTATTACTATAATTTTAGTACTGTGATTATATTTTATAAGGTTTTGTCAGCAGTGGTACAGCGCAACGGGGTTCATTATGTATTAAAGAAAATTATGATCATAACATCGTACTGCATTTCATTCCCATACTACCGCAAAAACACAGGCGGGGCTGAATGACAACGACATCTGCTTACACAGTAGCACCTCCTGACAATGTTTTAATTTTATAGTAATTTAGTTTAATTTATTTCGGTATTATCTACTACAAATTTATAGAACACAACATTTAAGATGACCCAAAACCCTACACTGTAAACCCGATTAAGTTGGCAAAACGCCAAATATTTGAGGTAATCAGTTACATATTTTTTTTAATTAATGATAGTTTTGTTTATTTAAAATTGGAAACACAATTTTTTGAGTTTGCTGAACAAATAAAAAAATATATATTGCAACCCTGCGCGGGAATCGAACAGAGGGTTTTCCACATGGAAGGTGAGACACTTAACCACTACACCACAAGAGCTCTATAGAGAGTACACTGGTGAAAGTTTTACTTAAGTTATTGTTACTTATGTACTGAACCAATTATTTCGGTAAACAGTACTCAAACAATTACTCAAACAAATAATTGTACTCAAGCAATTATTTAGGTAAACAGTACTCCATGTGTTTAATTACTTTGAGCATTAGGGATTACAGTGTACACGCGTAGGCTTTTTAATTACACATGATAAAATCTAAAGGCTCACTGTGTTAACATTTCCTTTGCTTAAATTCGATACTAATAAAATTTAATTCTACATTTGTACTGTAATTTTAGTATTGTTATTATGAATTCGTTTAAGTACAATGTTACACTTGATTTTATCCGCTACTACGAGCAGCTCTAAAGGAGCTGCAACTCATTAATCCTTGAGAGAATGAAATAAGGTCTGACGCGTCGGTCTATAGTTATATAGCGCCACTCAGTGGTCAAAGCCAGCAACTGCATACCGTCGCCGTGAGGTGCGACGGCGAAACTAGAAAACTGGTCTGCACACATCTGTATACATGTGTGTGTGGCTGTGGTCATCATTCGTGTGTTAATCTCCGTGTGTGTCTAATCATATGTAACAATCCCCCGAATGTAATATCCCCCGATTGCGTCTATATAAGTGGAGGTAATTTTCTCAAATCTGTCGCAGTCATGTCTTGTCCGTTTATGAGAGAGCAACCGGTTATTGAAGGTGTTTTTTTTTTTTTAAGTAATTTTAAGTAAACAGAACTATCAATATTTGAATTTGTTGCAAATAAAGTAAATTCAATCCAGCACGGGAATCGAACACGGGTCTTTCGTGCGGCAGGCGCAGCACCTACCACTGAGCCACCAGAGCTCTTTAAATTTAAATTGCTGGAACTTTGAGGTGACACTTACTGTTACTGTTACTTAAGTACTTATGATTACTTAAATTATCAAATTTGTTCAGCTAACTTTAAATGAATACAAATAGGATTTGAGAGTGTATATATATATACACACACACACACACACACACACACATAACATGTAACACGGGCAGCACTTACGTATTTAATAACTTTATTTTAAATGATCTTTATTAAAGTTTTAAATTCTCCATAACCCTCTAATAAAAGCTCTTGCTCCGCTTGAGCTGCTCTTTTGCCATTTCGACAACCAATCGCAGGGGTTGTGATCAGTGTTTCTACTGTCGATGCATATCGCCTTTTAAACAAACTTCCAAAATATACTAATCATCAACAACAGGTGTGCTCGAAGAACCGAATTAGCCACATCGTAATTAGCACGATGATCTCATCTTAGATCTGTCAATTCATCTCGGATGTTTCAAGCGACGTACGAAGAATGGACCCCTGATCTGATAAGATGTGCGCTTTCATGCTCAACACCTTTAATCAAAATGTAATTTTTTGTGCCCTGTGCAAAGTGGTTTAATCTTAATCTGCCAAAAATATATCAGAACAACATTCCAACTGAAAATCCTCTCCGGATTAAGGTGTTTACATAGATATTTTTGTTCTGATTGGGCTATGATTCACTGCTTCATCAATGCCATGTGCTAACCAATAAAAGTTACCTCCTCTTTCTGTCACATGTACTGCAAATACTGTGACAGTACATCAACGTCACAGTCAAACTGGAGACTAAACAATAAAACTAATTTATAGACTGTGACAGAGGTTCATTATGTTTAACAGTACGGGGCCTCTTGAGGAGGGCCAATTCTTGCAAAGGTAGCACCAGCATGTTACTCTAGTATAGGGCCAAAAACAAAGTCATTTAATGTCAGAAGTAGGTGCAGAGAGAGAGAGAGAAATAGGGCGAGAGGGAGAGAGAAAGAGCGCAGCATGCTACCTGTTAAGCGTGTGCTCTCGGTTCAGTTAAAAAAGACATACAAATACAACAAAAGCCGTTGGAAGGGATAACTCGCCAGAGAGTACAGGAGAGAGTTTAGTTTTAGTTTTTAGAGCCCCGTCCTATGTCGAGGAAATGGAGGAGATCTGTTAGTTTTGTGTTTGCAGTTTTCTTTGTGTTTGCAGTTTAGTTTCTAATTAATTAACCCACATAAAAAACGACTGAGTAAAAAAATTAAAAAGGGAAACATAGTAGATGCAGTTGTCATTTCTCACCTCCCGATAAGAAAGCCATTTGTAAGGTTGATTAGGGAGACGACAACCTAAGCATGGTCCATCACCTGAAGTGAGAGAGCAAAGAAAAATAATTAATCAACACTTCTGCTTTATTATATGTCATGTTTCCATCTCTTAGTTGTTACTGACTTAGAAGACAGATGTGATTTGAGATGTCACTTATGACATGGTTTTTAAACATCTTTAAAATGGAATTTTCTTTTCCGAAACTGTACATTTATTGAAGTAATCAAAGTTCTTTGATGTAATTTCAGTAATATGTTCTATATACTCTATAAAATGGTCCCAGACTCTGAAATCCCAAATTTCATAATAATCAGGCCTTTACTAACAAATACAGTACTGTCACATATGACATGGAGCTAAAGAAAATTTATGTTTAAAAACTGTTGATAGCCTAGCCATGCAAAGTGACCAAAGTGACAAAAGCAACTTCCAAAAATTAAAGAACCAGTAAAAAACCATAATAATTATGGCATTCTGCTCAATGTGTTTATTTTTTATTAAAAGCTTTGCATTTGGGATTTAACTCAGGAACACAGAAATTAACAGATCTGATATTCTACAGCTAACTAACTAACAAAAAAGCTTTAAGTAAAACTTACTTTATTCTCTTCACCTTTTAGCTATATAATACTGGTATTGAAAGATTCAAAATACTCTACACACCAGTTATATGCAGTCCCCTTTGGAAGGCCTCATATAACGTTTTGGTGTCTTCATAGTAGTGTGTGAACAGCTTGGGACTGTCAACCAACACAGATCTATGGCCACCTCCCTGAAAAAGAAACCAATTTGTACAAAATGTATTTTTAAAATACCTTTCAACACCACATAATGACTGAAACACATTTTTAACATACACTTTTAATGTACACTTAATTAATATACTCCAAAAATATATGTAAATAATTATTGAATCACAATGGGGCAATATTAAACATATAATTTATTAACTGATAATGTTGTTTTATATGAATTGTATTTATTTGTTCATTTATTTATTATTTGGTGTGTATGGAGGAGATTAAACTTGTTCTGAAACAGTAGTTCAGTTCATTGATTCTTTCAAATCATCATTATTTGTACAGCAATTTTAATATGATACATGGTCACAGAACAGCTCTGAAAAAAATGTCTATATTTTAGTCTAGATCATTTGTGAACCGGCCAACAATCACTGTAGCAAACCAGTAGCAAAGACAAACTCCTTGAGATAGGGACATAGGGAGGAAAAAAGGGGAACAATATAAGACCCCAGTTTACCTATGCCATGTCTATGGAAGCAAATTAGCAACATAATTATTTTAATTATATCAGCCTTTGAAAAACACGTTTTGAAATTTAATCACTTTTGAATTGTTAATTTTTTAATTTAAATACTACTGAATTTAGTAAACTGAAATATTTGACTTTAAAAAGCAACATCTTTGAATTTAAGGAATGGAATCTGTTCGTCAAACACATGACCCAGGGAAGTGGTCGTCTTCAATACCGGTTCCCAGTGAGTCTAGCTAGAAGACAGAACAAACCTGCAGGAGAAAGTGCTTCACCGTGATGGAGGAGGGCAGCGGCTCGGTAAGCGCACCTGCAGTGTGTTACACAAATTATATATTGTCAGATATTTTTGGCATTTTGCTGTGATAAAGGAATTTAGTCAAAGCTTAGTTAAAGTTAGGCTAGTGAGCATGAGACCCAGACTGATGTTTGTTAGACATACGCGCGAGAGAGTGAGAGATACTGTACACACAATATTTCAGTTTATTAAATTCAGTAGTATTTCAATTTCAAAATTAACAATTCAACAGTGATTGGCCAAAAGTATTAAGACAGCATGTGCCATGTATTAGTTCTCTCTGTGCACAGAACAGGTGACGTCACCAGTTAGTTCAGGTCTGGGTGAAGAGCTGTGTTAATTAAAATCAGCTGGATGGAACAAATAAGTGGCAGGACTTATACTTTCTGAAGCCACAGTGTCCACCATTGTACAATTCTTCAGGTTTAGAAGAAGATGACTTCAAACTAAATACTGATAATTGTATGGCAATTTAGTAGCATAAAATAAGTTATTCCTATTATGAACATAATATGAAGCACATATACGCACATTCATCATGAAAGATCTTTTGTACGACAAAATAAAATTCATGTTTGCTTCAGCATTGAAAACAATATTGTTTTAGGCTAACTAATTATACACAATTCTTCATTCTACTTGGTCTGGCTTTTAGATAGTCCTTCCATGCGCCATCTGGCAGATATTCAGTGAAGCACAACACATTTATTTAAATTCCTGAATGTTGCTTGTGAGATTTCACGGCATGGCGCGCAACAAATTGCCGCATTTTGTGGGGAAAAAAACGTGCATTCTTAATGGCCACATATGTAGGTGCACTGCACAACCTGTGTGTTATTTGAGCATGTTATTTGTGCATTGCACAACTTGCACACGTCAATTCAATTCAATTCAATTCAATTCAATTTTATTTCTATAGCGCTTTTAACAATGGTCATTGTCTCAAAGCAGCTTCACAGAAATGAAAAGAAAATGAAAAGAAGACTTATGGAAATGTATATATGTGTAAGAAAAATGTGTCTAGATAATGAGATTGTCCCTGATGAGCAAGCCGAGGGTGATGGCGACAGTGGCAAGGAAAAACTCCCTGAGATGGCAATAGGAAGAAACCTTGAGGGGAACCAGACTCAACAGGGAACCCATCCTCATCTGGGTGATGACAGATAACAGAAATTGTAGAACATCATGTGTGTTATGCAGATGAAAGTTCAATATAACAGAAGTTATTTAAATTAACACAAAGTCAGCAGGTGCAGAGGGCAGATGAGGGTCTGGATCACTGGGAGCTCAGGAGCAGCATGTGTAGCTCCAAACCAACATGAAGAAAAATTCAGCTGGAGCAGGTCCTTCTCTGGATGCCTCAGGAACCTCGCAGGGTCGGCCTCTGTCTACTGAAGCTGGCACAATCTCCAGATGCCTCGGGATGGGTGGAAAAATAAACAGCAGGTGAAAAGAATTAGCGTGGTTGCCATTCACGATAGATGTACTGGAGTATGAGGTAAAGAAATTAATTATGTGTATGCCAGATTAAAGAGATGCGTCTTGAGTCTACTTTTAAATTGGGAAACTGTGTCTGAGCCCCGAACACTGTCAGGAAGGCTATTCCAAAGCTTTGGAGCTAAATATGAAAATGCCCTACCTCCTTTTGTAGATTTTGATATTCTGGGAACTTCCAGTAGTCCGGAGTTTTCTGATCTTAAGGGGCGTGGTGGATTGTAACGTATCAGAAGACTGGTTAGGTATGTGGGAGCTAGACCCTTTAGAGCCTTGTACGTAAGTAATGCTATTTTGTAATTAATTCTAAACTGAACAGGTAGCCAGTGCAGGGATGATAATATTGGGGTTATATGATCATATTTTCTGGATCTAGTGAGAACCCTGGCGGCTGCATTTTGGACTAACTGTAGCTTGTTAATTGAGGATGCAGGACAGCCTCCCAGTAATGCATTACAGTAGTCCAGTCTGGAGGTCATGAATGCATGAACCAGTTTTTCTGCATCAGATACAGATAAAATGTTCCTAAGCTTGGCAATATTTCTAAGGTGGAAAAAGGATGTTTTTGTGATGTTGGAGATATGATTTTCAAAGGATATTATATTACACCCAGATCTTTCACTGTCGAGCTGGTGGTAACAGTACATCCTTCTAAACGTCACACACTATATACGACTGATGTCAGTTTGGCCCCTAAATATTTGTTGAGTGCATTAGTGTGTGTGAGAGAGAGAGACATTTGGGTGTGTCAGTCTGTGTGTGACAAGTAAATGTGTTTGTTGTGTGTGAGTCTGTGTGTTAACATCTGTGATTTCTCTGTTAGTATGTTTGTGATGTGTGTGTGTGAGATATGTGACTTGTTAATGTGTGTGTGTGTGTGTGTGTGTGTGTGTGTGTGTGTGTGTGTGTGTGTTTGAGTGCATGTGCGTTAGAGAGAGATGTGAGTGTTAACATTTGTGATAACATTTGTGATGTGTGTGTGCGTTTGTATATGTGTTTGTGTATGTGTGTGATGCACGAGTGTTTTTGTGTCTGTGTGTGTGTTAACATTTGTTATACGTACAGTACATGTGTAGAATAGGCCGCAGATGCTGGGAAAAAAAAGAATCACATTATGATGTCACTGAAGGTGATGTCACTCAATGTGATCTCCCTCAATATGTCACACTGAAAGTTATTAACCACTTTTCAGTGTAAGCTACAGGCATCGCCACAGCTGACCCATTTGAGATTTTCTAGAATCCCTCCACAATTTGTTGCTGATCGTATAAATTCCATAGGAGGAGTATATCAAAATCCATCAGGTGCGTTTGTGCGAAGGACCCAAAATAACTGAGTTCCTTGAGTTGAGCCCATGACATGCAGTGCGAAAGTTGTTCAGCTCAATGAGCTCTAAATGTGTACCGGGTTTCACGTGCACACATTGTAATGATCAGATTTGTTATAACACTAGTTACACTAAAACGGCGTCTTGAATCTAACTTCCGGTGCGGTACAGGCCTAGCGGAACAAGAAAAGACAAAACAACGAATGGATGAGAATGGTTATGGATGGAATGAATTGTCCAGAGTCCGGGTTATTTGAGTGTGTTTCTGAGTGTGTGTAGAGATGGCTCGGTTTCACCAGTATTATTGAATCAGTCACAGTTTATGGGGCAAATAAAACTCAAAGGCACAGCTGCCTTTCCTTTATCAGCTAATTAATTATTTCCCCTTTAAAAAGCCCTTTATGTGGCTGTGTTACATATTTTTGCCGGTGGGTCAAGGTTGACTTGGAGAGACAGGAACGGATGGTGTGTGAACCCACCTGCTGTCATCCAACCGTACCTTCCCTAAGCAATCTCAATGACCGCCCTTGTAGCGGTCTAAAAGTCGAGCCCAGCTATCAACGGAAAAGCCAGATGATTATCTTTCATGATGTAGGTGTTGATCTGACAAGTTGTATCGTGCCACTTGTACTGGATGTTTTTTGTGTCTGCCTGGTGGATCTTTCCTTCTGCCATTATGAACCTCTGGGGAGATTGAGTGGTGTCCTCAGGAGCCTTATCATCCAGCTCACCTGCATATCATAGGGTCTCCTGCATGAGAATGTAAGTGCTCCCCATGTCCAGCACTGCGTTCACCTGCTTTCCATGCACTTACACTGGTACCAGGAGAAGCGTGAGGCTGAGCAATGGAAAGTTCAGCTAGGTGTTTCAAGGGAGCTTGTTCTGTAGCTCACTTCCGGTTCTTCTCCCTGCTGTGCTGAGTCCCCACTTCTGTTAGTAATCTTTAGCGCTCATACAGTCTTTTTTCACCATTTTGCCCACCTTCACCAGATGTTCCACAGTGTTGACTGTTCCTCTCAGACAGCCTGCCACTCTGGGGTTGATATTGTTCAGAATATGACTCACCAGCTCTTCCTCCGAGATATCAGGCTTCCACTTTCGACAGAAGGCCCGGTAGTCATAGGCGAAATTTCTGAGGCTTTGTCCAGGCTGTTGTACCAGTGACCTTAACTTGTCCTCTCCTTCAGTCAGGTAGTCATCTGGTAAGAATGCTGTCACGAATGCCTCCTTTACCTTGGCCTTTTCCGCCTTCCCCCAGCTCAGATCGGGTCCGCTGTGCTGAGGGTTCCTACCAGCTCCACGCTGGAAAGTGGCCTGATTTCTAGATAACTGTCACACTGCTCGATGAAGTTAAGCACATTTGAGCACACTCTGAGCACAGTTGAGCACACTCTGCTATCTCGGAGACGTTGACAAATTATGGAAACTCTGCGCTTATTGGCGGTCGAGTGCAAAAGGAGGAAGTAGCAAATGAAACTGTAGAGGTGAGCAGACTAGATGAGTGTGCTGGAACACAAGGAGGAACATCATGGGTTACATGGCTTACTCTATGTTGTACATTTCCCCTCGATGCAGCGACTGGAGTCCTGGGTGAACGCAGTGCAGAGGAGTGTGATGGTGATGGCAGGCCTGTAGTCTTTGAAGAGTGGGCGTGCTAGTGAGCCGTAGCTTTCTCCCACATAGCATCTCCTCAAGAAACAATCTGTGATCCCTCTCTCCAACTCTGCTAAGCTAGCGTCCACGGCCTGCCGAAAACTGGTTTCCTGGTTTAAGGTGTTGTTAATGGATTCTTTAAAATCGTGCTCTAACGTGCCTGCAGTGTTTGTACAACAGCCATATTAGACACATGATCCACAACATCATCATCATCATCATCATCATCATCATCAGAAGGTCTATCAGATATATACAATGAACTAATTAAGGTTATCTCTGCTGCAAGATTACAATGAGTCAGATTTGTTATAACCCTACTTACACTAAAGGCAGACCAGTGACCTCATGTGTCACCATCGACCTCTTGGGAAGCGTAGTCTCGCGACCGGGAAGCGCAGTCACGCAAGAGTATGAACCAGAACCAAGACCAGTTTATAAGGCAAATAAAACCCAAAAGGACACCTTTATGGGGCACAGCTGCTTTTCCTTTATCAGCTTATTATTTTTTTCCCCCATAAAAAGCCCTTTATGTGGATGCACTACAACGTGCAAGTGCACATTCATTGTGTGACAGTAACCATACCTAACTGCCATCTCTCCTTCTCCTCTGCTCTCTTCTCCTCTCTCTCTTCTCCTCTCTCTCTTTAACTCTCTCTGTCGAGCTGTCTGTTCATTGCGCTTAGGAAACCCGCTAAACAAAAATGGCTGTTTTGTGGGGGTGTGTGCAAAATCAGGGGAACACAGTCCAAAAATCAGAAAAACAGAAATTGTGGTGAAAATAGTCAGTCAGAAAGTAACAGCACACTATTCCCAGTAGGGAACCAAATCACCAATTTTTGCCCTTTGAAAATAACAATAACTAAATAAAACTATTACTTAAAACTAAGAATATCTTTATCAGATCAGCAATAGGAATATTTCTCTCCTCAAGAAACTGATTAACTAAACTGATTTTATTCTAAACATATAATGGCAGAAATAATTTATTCTTTCATGCTGTTGATGCTAATTCTTTTCCTTAGCAATGGGGATGTACCCAAGTCTTTTAAACTAGCAGTTATTGAACCCCTAATTAAAAAACTGACAGCGACCTTTGCAGGCTGTCCAGCCATAATAGGGTTTTTTTTTTTTTTTTTGCAAGATGGCGGCTCGCACGGACGCAGCGGCTCAGTGCTCTTTATTCCAGTGTTTATTTTGTATGATGTGCTGGTACTATTATTTGTTTTAGTCACATTATGTCGAGCCAACAACATCTACAGCCGACAGGAACTTTTTAGGATCGGAGTGTGCAGTAAGGGAAGTGTTTCATCTGAGTTTCTTCGCTCCCATGACATTCCGGCGGACATAGCGAGGAGCCCTGGCTCCCCATGGATTATCATTCCCGCGGGCAGGCGACAGAGGCGGCGCAGAGAGAGAAAACAAAAGCGAGGCTGCAGGGCCGGCGCGCTAGCGAGGCTTCGCCGACAGCCAGCTAAACCACTGCTCCCCAGTGTTTTTCTCACAAATGCCAGATCTCTTGTCAACAAGATCGATGAACTGAGGCTACAAGTGGTATCAAATAACATTGTAAAGAACAGTTGCGTTCTATTGATCACTGAAACTTGGCTTCACTCATTGATCCCGGACTCTGCCATCCAGCTAGCGGGCTACACTGCACAGCGCTACGATAGGACCAGTGACTCAGGTAAGAGCAGAGGAGGTGGGCTGTGTGTGTACGTAAATAACAGCTGGTGTACAAACACAGGGATGGTGGACAGTCACTGCTCCCCGAACATAGACTATGTGACTGTTAGATGCAGACCAATATATCTCCCCAGAGAGTTTACTGTGGTCATGATCACTGCTGTTTACATAGCACCAGATGCTAATGCTAACTCGGCTATCGAACTGTTACATTGTAGCATTAGCAGTCAGCTGTCTAAGCACCCTGATGCCATGCATGTTGTTGCTGGGGACTTTAACCATGTGGATTTAAAACCTGTGCTCCCCAAATTCCATCAGCACGTCAAGTGTGCTACTAGAGGAGACAACACATTGGATAAAGTCTACACAAACATTAAACAGGGGTACAGGGCTACACCGCTACCACACTTGGGCCATTCTGACCATGTATCACTGTTTTTAATCCCGGCCTACATCCCACTCAGGAAAACGGCACCTAATACCACGAGGACAGTTAAAACTTGGCCAGACGGAGCCTCTCAGCAACTGCAGGACTGTTTCAGTAGGACCAACTGGGACATTTTTGAACACCCAGACTTGGAGGTATTCAGTGATAGTGTAATGTGTTATATTAAGAACTGCTCAGACATAGTCACAGTGGATAAATGTATTTGCATTCACCCTAATCAGAAGACCTGGATGACGAGGGAAGTCCAGAGGCTGCTGAAAGAGAGGAATACTGCCTTCAGGTCTGGTGACAAGGCCCTCTACAGCACAGCCCGTGCTAGCCTGAAGAGGGGCATCCGAGAGGACAAGTCAGACTATAAGAGGAAGATTGAGAAACATCTGGACAGCAATAACAGCAGGCAGGTGTGGATGGGTGTCCAGCATATGACGAATAACAGGACCAGTACCGGAGCAGTGGGAGGTGATCTCTCGCTGGCAGAGGAACTCAATCACTACTTTGCCCGGTTTGAGGTGGACCCCCCAGAGACAGCCGGACCCCATCCAGAAACCAATAATAACCCCATTTTCACAGTCGGGGAGCACGAGGTGAGACGCATGCTGCACACTGTCAATCCACGGAAGGCAGCTGGACCCGGCGGCATCTCTGGGCGCGTGTTGAAGGACTGTGCAGACCAACTGGCTGGGATCTTCACCAGGATATTCAACCAGTCTCTGTCCCAGTCCATTGTGCCACGTTGCTTGAAATCCTCTGTCATAGTGCCTCTGGCCAAAAAAAAGACAATCACCAGTCTTAATGACTACAGGCCAGTTGCACTGACTCCCGTGGTTATGAAGTGCTTTGAGAAGCTAGTCAGGAACCATATTATGTCATTCATTCCTCCTATGTTTGACCCACACCAGTTTGCTTACAGAGCAAACAGGTCTACAGAAGATGCTGTGACTACTGTCCTCCATACTGTTTTGTCCCACCTGGAGCAACAGGGAAGTTATGCACGGCTGCTCTTCATAGACTTTAGCTCTGCATTTAATACTATTCTACCCCACACACTGGTGACTAAACTGTCAGTCATAGGACTTCCACACTCCACCTGTTGTTGGATCAAGGACTTCCTGAGTGGGCCCCAACTACTCTACACCCATCAGCCTCAGCACTGGCTCTCCACAGGGCTGTGTGTTGAGTACCCTGCTTTATACCCTATATACCCACGATTGCATTCCTGCCCACCACAGTAACATCATTGTCAAGTTCGCTGACGATACCACTGTTGTAGGACTCATCTCGGGAGCAGATGAGTCTGCTTACAGGGACGAGGTGGAGAAATTGACAGTGTGGTGTAGGAATAACAACCTGCTCCTCAACACAGCAAAGACTAAGGAGCTCATCGTGGATTTTAGAAAAAAGGCAGACAACATCCAGCCACTCATCATCAATGGGGATTGTGTGGAGAGGGTTTCAGACTTCCGCTTCCTGGGGGTCACCATCAGCGAGGACCTGACCTGGGGGACACATACTGCAGAGGTAGTGAAGAAGGCCCAAAAGAGACTCCACTTTCTGAGGGTTCTCAGGAAGAACAACGTCCCAGAGAAACTGCTGGTATCCTTCTACCGCTGTACAGTAGAGAGCATCATGGTCTACTGTCTCTGTGCATGGTTCTCCAGCTGTACAGTGGTACAGAGAAAAGAGCTCCACAGGGTCATTAAGGTCGTTCAGAGGATAGTTGGATGTCCTCTACCCTCACTAGAAGAACTTCACAGCTCCTGTTGTCTCAGGAATGCAAAGAAAATTCTTCAAGACCCATCACACCCAGGACATGTACTGTTCGAACACCTCAGGCAGACGTTTCAGATCCATGAGGACTAAAACAAACAGACTAAGAAATAGTTTTTATCCTTCAGCCATCACAATGCTGAACACTGCTAAGTGGTCAATTTGAGCT
The DNA here is from genome assembly GCA_030347435.1 of Clarias fuscus. Taxonomy (NCBI): domain Eukaryota; kingdom Metazoa; phylum Chordata; class Actinopteri; order Siluriformes; family Clariidae; genus Clarias; species Clarias fuscus. The sequence goes on from CM059212.1 coordinate 38,830,807, forward strand.
AGCGCACCATTCTTGTTTACAGTATAATTCAGTCTTATATGTTGTATATATGTATGTATGAATGAATGACAATGTAGTGTTTAGGATCTTATCTTGTTTATTTACACTTATATTTTACTTATATGTGTGTGTATGTATGTATGTATGTATGTGTGTGTGAGTGTGTGTATATGTGTATATGTATATATATATATATATATATATATATATATATGTATATATTTTATTTTATGTTTTTATTTTTCACTGGAAAATTGCACTTTAATTTCGTTGTACAATGTCTCATTGCTACAATGACAATAAAGATTCTGATTCTGATTCTATAAGCCATAATGAAAACTACTATTTATCTGAAAAAAAAAATGTTGTAGTACAGCATGTCCTTTCCAGAGGTGGAAAGTAACGAATTACATTTACTCGCGTTACTGTAATTGAGTAGTTTTTTTGTGTACTTCTACTTTTTAAAGTAGTTTTTAAAATCTGTAATTTTACTTTTACTTAAGTATGTTTTGTTTGTAGTATTGTAATTCGCTACATTTTAAATCATATTCGCTACTGAGTAAAACAAATGAATGAAAATGCAAAAATAATAAAAAATATTATGCTTTGTATAAATGCTTCGTTGCGCTCGCGTGTGTGTATCGTGTCCTGGTCGCGCGCCGCTCCAGACTCCACTCCAGGTTTTCTGACTGCCCCCACATCGGCATCTACCTGACCTTCCACACAGCCGCTTCCGCCCTGAGAGTAACGTTATCAACCAGCGCGACCATATACAAACCAGAGAGAGACGCGGGAAAGAGATTGTGATTTTGGCGTTTTGATATTTGGTTGTGTATTCTGGTTTTTGCCTCCCATTGACTTTGATTATTGCTTTGCCCCTTTGGTTTGGTTGGTCTTTGTATATGTTTGTAGATAATTTCACTGTATGTTTGTGCACTCACCAGTAGTAGGGGTGTGGCTGACATTTATTTTGGGAAGAGGGAATTTATTCACTGTTTTTAGTTTAGGGAGTCAGGGAAGTATTTCTGTATTTTTGTTTGTGTTGTGTTTTTTTTGCAGGTAATCTAGCTACTAAATATAAACACCATTTTGTTTATTATTTTGGTCTGGGTCCACCCTGAAACTGATCTTCCTATTGTGTGTGTGTGTGTTTGTAAAGCAATACAAACCTCATCAGTTAATGACTGGACCTAGTTCTTTCTGCCCTATACCACCATTTCCATACAGTTTAAAATAGAACCCTGAACAATTCTTTTGCTGTACGGACCAACCCTAGACTGGGACATAACACCTTATTTAAGTGACCACTTTGATTTTCAAGCACAAGAAAGACAACAGCTTTATTATGCAAAGGTCTTCCTTCAGTTAAAAACAACTAGTTTGAGATTATATCTGCTCATCTTTTTTGAACTATTCTAGAATGCCCCATCCCACCCCTGCTGTTAATATATATATATAAAACACCCTGTGCCATGTCCACCCCGGGGGCACCACACAATATGTGTTATTTGAGTGTGTTAAGACCTCGAAAAAGCCATCGCCACTTTGTTGCACCTCACAACCTGCACACATCACACACTATACAGGGCTAATGTCAGTTTGGGCCCTAAATATTTGTTGAGTGCATTGTGTGTGTGTGTGTGTGTGTGTGTGTGTGTGTGTGTGTGTGTGTGTGTGTGTGTGTGTGTGTGTGTGTGCGCGTTGTGAGAGAGGGGTGTGGTGTGTGTGTGGTATGTGTTTGTGCATCGTGAGAGGTGTGTGTGTGTATCCACTGAGAACCATTTTAAATTCTAGCTGTGTGTGTGTGTGTGTGTGTGTGTGTGTGTGTGTGTGTGTGTGTGTGTGTGTGTGTGTGTGTGCATCGTGAGAGGTGTGTGTGCGTGAGTGTAAACATTTGTAATATGGGTGTATGTATGTGTGCATGTGTGTGATGTATGAGTGTGTATGTGTGTGTGCATGCTGCATTAGTGTGTAAGGGATAGTGTGTGTGAGAGTGTGTGACGTGTAGATGTGTCAGTCTGTGTGTGACGAGTAAATGTGCTTGTTTGTGCGTATGGTGTGAGTCTGTGTGTATTAACATTAGCGATGTGTGTGTGTGAGATGTGTGTGTGAGTGTTAACATCTGTGATGTGTATGTGTGTACAATAGGCCGCAGAACTAGTTGTTTTTAACTAATTCGTTAGGAAAACAAGAGGGTCCTGCGCACCTTATAGTGCTTGGGTCCTAAAAAGGAACTCTGTAACTTTTCCTCTGAGTACATTTTTAATGAGCTACTTTTTACTTTTACTTGAGTAGATTTTTATAATGGTAACATTACTTGTACTTCAGTAAAGGACCTCTGGTCCTTTCATACCTACATAGGAATTTTCTTCATTAAATGTATCAGTCAGGATTTAGGCCTCACCATAGCACAAAGACAGCATTGGTTAAACTGGTAAATGGCCTCTGATCAGGGTTTTGTCTACATGTAGTGCCTCCTTGCTTGCATTGCTTGACCTTAGTGCAGATTTTGCTTTTACAGTAATGCTTTTAGGCCCCATGCTTAGTTGTCTATATAGGTTTCCTCTGAGTAATATAAATTTTAAACATTGTATGAGGTTCTACAGTTATGTTAATATCACTATACAATGCAAAGAAACTCTTTATGCATTTGTTAATTCTGGGTTGGGTTATTGTTTTTAGCAGTTGGCATGCTTCAGAGATTGAGAATAAGATTAGATAAGAATCTGATTAAGAAAGCTTTCACATGTTTGATGGTTGAGACTGTAGTAAACCTCAGCCAGAAAATGAAAAAAAAAAAAAATCTTAATGATGTTTCCAAAAGTAAATTCACATGTATTCATGATGCATGTGCATTCATTTGCTGTATTTGAATATGTTGAGCCCTTCTTTTGTTACTTAAAAAAAATGGGAGTAAACATGACTTAATTTTTTAAAGGTCATTTACAAGGACATTTACACACATTGATTATGGTCTAAGACAAAAGATGTGCAGGTGTTCAGATTTGTGTAAAAGAAAAGTTGTGTCCAAACTTTTGACTGTAATTGCCACACACACACACACACACACACACACACACAGCACTGTGCAAAAAAAGCCACTGTACTATCTATGATACAAATTGTGTTATATATGCTTATAATGTCTGTAAAAACAATTCACTTTCCAAACATACCTTAAAAATCAATAGTATAACATTACAGATAATATGTGCATGCCTGTAAAGAAAGCAACATATTACATGACATAGAGAAGTCATCATTTATCAGTCAAATACAACATGAGCCAAGATTGAAGATCTTCTCCACTCGTTAACGTCCAGCAGGAACTGCAGAAATCTTCTCTAAGAGAACCAGTCATGGCCAATCCAAATAGAAATAAAATCCACAAATAGCCTTAGTTCTTTTGTTCCTCATTTACCTTTGTTCCTATGTAAATTAAACCTGTACAAACAGGGTTTTAGAATCATGTATAAATACCTCAACCTCTTCAGACTGGTGCTGAAGGTCACATGGGGGCATGAGGGCACGTGGGCGAGTTGCCAGCCAGTAGGCCAACATGGCAGTGAGACCACCAACTCCGAGCAGTGCAGCAGTGGATGTTGAACACATCAGATGAAACAGCTTTTCCAATTCAGAAAGCCACAGGCTATGCATCAGCTCCGGTACCTGCATTCTCTCAAATAGCGTAGTGCTCAACTCTGAGAAGTAAGAGAAAAAACAGAAGTAGAAAAAATTAAATAGACCTGGCCAATTTATATGCATGCACATGTTATAGTCAGGTTTGAAGAAAGGCTAATAAATTAAGAATGCTTTTTAAAAAATTGTCTCAAACAGCTTCTATGCTCCCTTCAAGGCTGCAGCTAATAATGCTAATAGCACTTGCAAGGCTAACAATGCTAGTGATGCTAATGACTGCAGACAGGAGGAGAATGCCAACACCGGAAACGTGTTTATCGTCTCAGAGCCTTCACTGACTAGCTACTGTAGCACCTGTATTCACAGTAATATTCAACCTCTCCTTATCCCAATCAGTAATCCCGACATGCTTCAAAGAGTCCATTATTGTTCCTGTCCCGAAGAAACCCAATCCTGCTTCCCTTAACGTCCCTGACTTCAGTAGTGATGAAGTGCTTTGAACGGCTGGTCAGAGACTTTATCTCTTCACTACCTGATTACATGACCCATTAAAGTTTGCATACCTTCCAAACCAATCGACCAATGATGCCATCTCTCACCTCAGGACCATAAGCAGCTAGAATCAAGCTTTTTGATCACACTGTAATTTTAAATGGCCTTTCTGTTCCATCAAGTGCAACAGTGAAAGACCTCGGTGTGCTTATAGCTTCCAGCCTTTCATTTGAAGCTCATATAGATAATATCACCAGGATAGCTTTCTTTCACCTCAGAAATATTGGCAAGATAAGAAATATATTGTCACTAAACGATGCAGAAAAACTAGTTTGCTTTTATCACCTCTAGGCTGGACTATTGCAATGCCTTACTGTCTGGTTGTTCAAATAGGTGTATAAACTAACTTCAGTTTGCCCAGAATGCAGCAGCAAGAGTCCTCCCTAGAACCAGAACATATGAGCACTCCTATCCTATCTACACTGCATTGGCTCCCTGTGAAATTTTGTATAACATATAAAGCATTAAATGGTCTCGCACTGCAGTATCTAAGTGAACTACTAGTGTCTTACAATCCACCACGCCTACTTCGATCAAAGGATGTAGGCTGCTTGTCAGTACCACAGATTATGAAAACCACACTTAGGTTTGATGACGGTGAAGTGATTGGTCGCTTTACATCTCAGGGAGACCTCATATCTGTGTTTCCTTCTGGCTATCCCTGCTAAGTCCCTGCTTGCACTCTGCACTAAATATACATTCACTTTATGCATTGTGTGACAGTGACTATACCCAACTGTCATCTCTCTTTCTCTTCTGCTCTCTCCTCGTCTCTCTCTTCTCCTCTCTCTCTCCCTGCTTAAACACATCTCCTGATATACTTAACTTCCATTCTCACACAGTATGACTGCAGATCAATCCCTGCTATCCATTATCACCCAAATGAGGATGGGTTCCCTGTTGAGTCAGACTCCTCTAGGTTTCTTCCTACTGCCATTTCATGAAGTTTTTCCTTGCCACTGTTGCCGTCGTCCTCGGCTTGCGCTCATCAGGGACATTCTTATTATTTTGATTCATACACATTCACATTTCATAAAAAACTTAAATTATTGTTTTGATTGTGTAAAGCTGCTTTGCGACAATGTCAATTGTTAAAAGAGCTATACAAATAAAATTGAATTGAATTAAATTGAATTGAATCCTGACAGGAAACATCACAACACAACAGACAAGCTCTACAGAAGGTGGTGCGATCAGCTGAGTGCATCATCTGGACCTCAGCCACCCCAACAATAGACTGTTCTGAAAGCACATTCTCTCCCTAAAAGCCAATAATGTCAGCATGTCTTGTTCTTTTGCTATATTTTCTACTGAGACTAATATTGTGTGTGTTTCCTTGGAAAACAATGAAATTTCTAAGTGATACCAAACTTTCGAGCGGTAATGTATGAGTGATGGACCCATGACTGGCAAAAATAAAATAATAATAAAATAATATGTTATTGCACTTGGAAAAACTGGTGCAGGATCCAAGTCATCTTTTACCTACTGGCAACATTAATTACTAGCACACTAATACTTGCTGTTTCTGCAGCTATCTCTGCTACAGTCATTGCCCCTAACATATGAGTACCTTTGCCATATTCTCATTGGACCCATTTTGAATTTTTCTTCATAAAATTCCAGATATCCCGTGATTTGGTCTCTGGTGCAGACTTTTTAGGCACATCAATAATGCAGTCCCCATCTGAGATTTTCTGACAGAACCCTGCTTTCTTAAGCAGTTTGGCACTGCATGTCTGTAATAATCCTTTTTAACATTTGTGTAAATAGTGGGCTTTGCATGTTCTTAATCCTTTTGATCCATTGAGTGTAGAGCTAGTTTTATTGTATATAAAACACTTCAGCTGCTTTCAGGTAAATATTCTTAATGACAACCAATATGATCTACAAAAGAACTCTGTGCCCATGAAACTTTATTTTATGAATGTCATTGGCAAGTTTGCAATGACACTTATTTTCAAATTGATCAATCCTTTAAAAACAATGAGGAACTTGACAATGACATTCATATTTTCTGAACCATTCAGGCTTGCACAAAACATGACTGTAATTTAATCCCTATGCTTCTTAAGAACATGACAAATGCTCTTTGGCATACCTCAGAGATGTTATTTAAAGTCATGACTATTGTCTTTCTATTAGCTCAAAACAGTCTGGTCATTCTCCTCTGACTTTTTCATGTTTGTGTCACGGCATACCAGGTAACGCCCATGTCTCAAGTAAAGACCTGATCACCTGTGCATTCCAGCTCCATATACTCCCCGCCTCCTGCTTTTCAACGCCTCATTCACCACTCTCATCACACCTGTTCTCAATTCCTAATCATCTCAACTACCTATTTATACCACGCTCTAACATCATCACGTTGCCAGATTATTGTGTGCTACTCATGCCCAGTATTCCAGCGTTCTTTTCCATTTCGACTTTCCGGATCACGACCACGCTCTGTTTCACCGACCTCGTCTTTGTCTCACGTCTTGGATATATTGCCTTCTCGTATTTACTGTTGCCGACCTCCGGAATTGTCTCTCGACTACGAACTTGGATTAGAGACTCTCCGATCCAGTTAAGGATGAATTAGCAGCCCGAGAGCTTCCGTCCTTCAAGGGCTCATTGATCTAGCCACAAGCATTGATGCCCGGAAACGAACCCGACAAAAGGAGTGCCATCAGGCAAACGACCAGAAGATTCCAGCCGTCAACCCAGTCCCACCTAAACTTTCCCCAGAACCCATGCAGATCGAGCGCATGCACATCTCGCCCAAGGAACGCCAGCGTCGGAGGGACGAGGGTGCGTGCTTCTACTGTGGTCAGATCGGCCATGTTGTACGAACCTGCCTGTTAAAAAGTCCGGCCCCCCCGATGGTTCTGGGGGTACAGGGGTGTCCTACACACTTCTCGTCTCCAAACCTTCGTGCTCGATTTCCAGTAACTCTGATCCACGACAGTTACCCCCATGCCACACATGCTCTAGTAGACTCCGGAGCAGACCAGAATTTAATCTCCTCGGCTATGGTTTCTCAGCTTAAGATTCCGTCCACGCCATTGAACCAACCATTCAGTGTACAGGCCCTCGATGGCAGCAAGCTCTCCTCTATCACCCATCGCACTAGCCCAGTCACACTCCAGGTTTCCGGCAACCACACTGAAGTCATTACTTTCCTCATTATTAAATGTGCTCATGCACCAATAGTTCTGGGTCTCCCATGGTTGAGACTGCATAACCCTCACATCAACTGGGCAAAGAGAAGCGTCCTGGATTGGAGTTCTACCTGCCACTCCTCATGTCTCCGCTCTGCTGCCACGAGAAAGATCTGGCCCATCTCTCTGGAGGAGATCCCCAACTTATCTAAAGTACCCGCTGAGTATCACGACCTTCGCCAGGTGTTCAGCAAGTTACGTGCCATCTCCTTACCTCCTCACCGTCCATATGACTGTGCCATTGATCTTCTTCCTGGCACTACTCCACCTAAAGGGTGACTCTACTCGCTCTCCCGGCCCGAAAGAGAAGCCATGGAGCAATATATCTCAGAGTCTTTATCAGCCGGCATCATCCACCCTTCTTCTTCCCCCGCAGGGGCGGGCTTCTTCTTCGTGGAGAAAAAGGACAAGTCCCTCAGACCATGTATTGATTATAGAGGGCTCAATGAGATCACGGTAAAGAACCGCTACCCGTTGCCTCTTATGTCCACTGCATTTGAATTACTCCAAGATGCCCGTGTTTTCACCAAGCTAGACTTAAGAAACGCCTACCACCTGGTCAGGATAAGAGAAGGTGATGAGTGGAAGACTGCTTTCAACACCCCCACTGGTCACTATGAATATCTGGTGGTTCCATTCGGTCTGACCAATGCACCAGCAGTCTTCCAGGCATTAATTAATGACGTACTCAGAGATTTTCTCAATGTTTTTGCGTTCGCTTATCTTGACGACATTCGAATTTTTTCCCGGTCCCTAGTGGAACATAAGCTTCATGTGCGTCAGATCCTTCAACGTCTGCTGGAAAATAAACTCTTCGTCAAGGCTGAGAAATGTGAGTTTCATTGTGAGTCCACCTCCTTCCTGGGGTATACCATCTCACCTTCGGCATTCAGACAGACCCGGTCAAGGTAAAGGCCGTCACGGATTGGCCCACACCATCATCAAGGCGGGAGCTTCAACGCTTTTTGGGCTTCGCCAATTTCTATCGGCGTTTCATCCGTGGCTACAGCACAGTGGCAGCCCCACTCACATCTCTCACATCCACCAAGACCCCTTTCCGATGGAACCCCCTAGCAGAGAAGGCATTCATGGAGCTCAAGCAGCACTTCACCACAGCACCCATCCTCACCTTCCCTGATCCATCCCTCCAGTTTGTGGTTGAAGTGGATGCATCTGAAACGGGGGTTGGAGCCGTGCTCTCTCAAAGGACAATCACGGACAACAAACTTCACCCGTGCTCCTTCTTTTCCCGTTGGCTCACTCCCCCCGAACGCAACTACGACATTGGGGATCGCGAATTACTAGCAGTTAAGCTAGCCCTCGAGGAGTGGAGACACTGGCTAGAAGGTGCTGAACACCCATTTCTTGTCTGGACCGATCATAAGAATCTTGAATATCTCAGGTCAGCAAAGAGACTCAACTCACGTCAGGCACGCTGGTCACTTTTCTTTTCCCGCTTCAATTTCACACTGTCATACCGTCCAGGATCCAAGAATACCAAGCCCGATGCTCTTTCCCGACAGTTCCCCCCGCACCCCAGGATATATCCACTATGGAGACCATCCTCCCACCTCAGTGTCTTGTAGCTGTGACCCAGCTGGATGTGGAAAACCTAGTTCTACAATCTCTTGAACAGGAACCAGGTCCCAGTAATGTCCCATTCGGGCTACTTTTTGTCTCTCTATCTGTTCGCCCTCAAGTCTTAGAATGGGGCCACAGCTCCAGGCTAGCTTGTCACCCGGGGGCGACCCGCACCCTTTCATTGCTCCATCAACGTTTCTGGTGGCCAACCATCAAGGAGGACATAAAGAGTTTTGTGGCATCCTGTGATGTATGCGCCAGAAATAAGACGACAAATCGTCCCCCTGAGGGTCTCTTAAGACCCCTCCCCTTCCCTCATCGCCCCTGGTCCCACATTTCACTCGACTTTGTAACCGGATTGCCACCTTCCGACAATAATACCCGCGTTCTAACAGTGGTCGACCATTTTTCCAAGTCAGCCCATTTCATCCCTCTACCCAAGCTCCCATCAGCCAAGGAAACGGCTGAACTCCTCGTCTCCCATGTCTTTCGACTTCACGGCCTTCCATTGGACATTGTATCGGACAGGGGACCACAATTCTCGGCGCAATTCTGGAAAGCCTTTTGTAGTCTTATTGGCGCCACACCCAGCCTCTCATCAGGGTTCCACCCCCAGAGCAACGGCCAAACTGAGCGCATGAACCAAGAATTAGAGAAATCACTGAGATGCATGGCTTCACGGGACGCAGCTTCTTGGAGTCATTTTCTCCCCTGGATTGAGTACGCCCGTAACTCGCTCCCCACATCCTCCACCGGGCTATCACCCTTTCAGTGCTGTCTTGGCTATCGGCCACCACTATTTCCCACCCAGGAGGAAGAGACTGCAGTCCCTTCAGCTCAAGCCTTCATTCGCCGCTGTAAGAGAACATGGCAGCGGGCTCGCGCTCAACTACGACATACTGTGACCATCTTTCAGCGAAAAGCCAATCGCCACCGCTCAACCGCTCCAGTTTATCGTGTTGGCCAAAGAGTTATGCTCTCCACACGTGACCTACCACTCAAGACTACGTCCAAGAAACTCTCGCCTAGGTTCATCGGCCCGTTCACAATCTCTCGCGTAATTAATCCATGTTCTGTCAGATTGGCTCTGCCATTATCCATGCGACGAATTAACCCCACATTCCATGTCTCCCAGGTCCGTCGACTGGTCCCATGTCCTTTGTCACCCCCTCCCCGCCCTCCGCCTCCACCTCGACTTATTGACGGAGGTGAAGCTTTCACAGTCCGCAAACTCCTTAAGTCCCGCCGCCGTGGACAAGGCCTCCAGTATTTGGTGGATTGGGAGGGCTATGGACTGGAGGAAAGAAGTTGGGTACCAGCCAGGTTCATCTTGGATCGTTCTTTGATTACCGACTTCCACAACCTTCACCCAGAGGCACCTGCAAGAACGCCAGGAGGCGTTCGTAGAGGAGGGGGTACTCTCACGGCATGCCAGGTAACGCCCATGTCTCAAGCAAAGACCTGATCACCTGTGCATTCCAGCTCCATATACTCCCCACCTCCTGCTTTTCAACGCCTCATTCACCACTCTCATCACACCTGTTCTCAATTCCTAATCATCTCAACTACCTATTTATACCACGCTCTAACATCATCACGTTGCCAGATTATTGTGTGCTACTCATGCCCAGTATTCCAGCGTTCTTTTCCATTTCGACTTTCCGGATCATGACCACGCTCTGTTTCACCGACCTCGTCTTTGTCTCACGTCTTGGATATATTGCCTTCTCGTATTTACTGTTGCCGACCTCCGGAATTGTCTCTCGACTACGAACTTGGATTACGGACTCTCTCGACTCACCGGCTTTGATCCCCGCCCGTCTCACGACCACGAGTGATCTTCACGCCGGCAAACACAGCAGCGCTCGCTCTCCACACTTGCCGGCTGCACACTTCCGCATTCCCGCCGCGGAGCTCATTGACTGGAAACACTGCGCTCGCTCTCCACTCACGCCGGCTGCACACTTCCGCATTTTCGCCGCGGAGCTCATTGACTGGAAACACTGCGCTTATTCTCCACAGACGCCGGCTCCCCACTTCCGCATTTTCGCCGTGGAGCTCGTTCAGAGTCACGGCAGCACTTGCTCTGCGCTTGGATCCTTCACCCCCACGAACCCGCGTGACAGTTTGCTGTAAAGGTTGTCTTTACCACAGAATCTATGTTTTATAGTTAACCTTTCACCCCATTTTCCCGATTTTCCCTTGATTGGCATACCCAGTTTCAAATGTTCCCACATACTTTAGTCCTCATGCATGTGGCTTATCTCCTTGGAAACCTAAAACTTTCTTTTTAAGATTTACTAGAACAGAGTCACATAAGCTAGAATAAAGAATGGTATTTCTGCCTGCTTTATTCATCTGTGAACAGAGCTATGCCTCTTGTTTCAGGTCAGCAGGGTGACCTTAGAAAGTCTACTAGGTCATAGCCACAGGTCATGCAGCTCTGGTAAAAGAATTATCTCAAAGCTATATATATATATATATATTTTTTACAAATACTGTTTATTTGTAATAATATATTGTATTAACATATAGCTCAAAAATTTGATGCTTAAAAATGAAAAGCGCAAAAAAATATATACTGGAAGTGTACAAAAACAGGGACATTTGAGGGCCGAGATCAGTTTGTGGTTAAGAGAAGAAAAGACAATAATTGTAATAATAATAATGGTGATATGGTAAGCACTCTTTGTTAATTATTTTACTTCAAGAAATGCAGGAAAGACTTGATTCATGGCTGTTTAAAAATGTATGCACATTTAGTAAAAGTCAAAACTTTTACTAAATGTGCAAACTGACACAGCAAGTCTTACGAATAGCTGAGTTATGAATTTCCGCAGATACAAATGGACAGCAGATCTACAAACATTCTTAGGTATGAGCAAATCATGGAAGTTTCTCATGTGAATTGTACATAAAATAGACACTGCAGTGCACCAAATACAAATATTTACAATTATTTTCTACAGTATTTTTTGTGTGTAAATGAATGTATAAAATGTCCAGAATATGTGTGTGTGCATGTGGGGTATGGGAGAAATTAATCGGCTTCACCGGTTTCAATGAATCAATCCGGGAGCAAGATGATAGAAAATGGATGTCCTGTAAAGCTGTTCTGATGGTGAGTAATCCCAATTTTGGAAAATCCTCAACGAGTTCACAGTCTAATACAGCTCTGAGGCAAAATTGCATCCATTCAAGCATGCAGTGAACACCATATGTCATTGTCCTCCCCTCGACTTCTTCTCCCCTTGAAGTCTTTAAACGTGATCCAGTGGTCCTCAATCATTGTGCTTCTTTGCCTGTCCTAACATATTTCCTTTTTCTATGTAACAATGAAATCATACCAGGATAAGACATGGTCGATGACCCTGCTGTGATTTCAGAGCAAGCACCGCACCGCACCCCTCTGCCCAGCATCCTGCTCGGCAACATCCAGTGCCTGGGGAACAAGCTCAATGACATTAGCGTCAGGGTAAAGTTTCAGAGAGACATTCGGGACTGCAATCTCCTCTGCTTCACCGAGACGTGGCTGAACCCAGCGGTGCCGGACCACGCCATCCAGCCGGGCCGAGTTCTTCTCAGTTCACTGCATGGACAGGACATGGGACTCGGGGAAGTCAAGCGAAGGCAGCGTGTGCTTAATGGTAAAAAAGAGCTGGTACAACAGCTGGTGCAACAGCGTGAATGTTGTTCCTCTCATACGCTCTTGCACACCCAACTTGGAACTACTGTCCATCAAATGTCGTCCTTTTTATCTTCCTCGGGAGTTTACATCGTTCATAATCAGCGCCGTTTATTTTCCACCACAAGTGGACATGGACACTGCCTTATGCGAAATGCATGAGGCACTCACACAGGACCAGGCACAACACCGGGGCACTGCCAAACTTCTATCAGCACATCACCTGCCCGACCAGGGGCGAAAGGACACTGATCATTGCTACAAAACAGTCAAGGACTTCTACAAGGCACAATCTTGTCCACCGTTTGGGAAATCCGACCACGTCGCCATCTTCCTCATGCCAAAATATAATTAAAATTTAAATTAAACTGTGTCAGGTTTCTAGCTTCTAGCCCTTCTGGAACAAAAATTATATATTGATTCTTGTCATCTGGTGCTTTGTATTTTAACAAAGTATAACATCTTTTTTCAAAAAACTGCTTTTACTAGGAGGATAAAAAAAAACATTTATATGAGCCTTAAGGTTATTGGGCAGATCAGTCACTGTGGTTATGTTACAGTAATTTGTGGATGCACTTGCCCATGTCCTGAGTGGAAGCCCAGACACTATTACTTCACTCTGTAAACGCTGCACTCTTTTGAGCCCTGACAATCTCCACTATCTCAGGACCAGAGGTGGGTAGTAACGAGTTACATTTACTCTGTTACATTTACTTGAGTAACTTTTTGAAAGAAATTTACTTCTATTAGTAGTTTTACTGCACCATACTTTGTACTTTTACTTGAGTAGAGCTGTGAAGAAGAAACGCTACTCTTGACTGTGTTCATCCACTGGCTGCATGTGTAGAATAAATGGTTGAGTCACCATAAATGGTCACTAATCAGACGTAGCAACAATAATCACATGACTCTGTTTGACCAATAAGCCGCAGTAACGATAAACACATGTAGTCACCTGACCACACACAAACATAATGAAAACAAAATTAGTAGTGGCATCTGTCTCCCACGCTTCTTCGTATGAACACCCCTGGCCTTATATATAAAGCATGTTTCGCTTGCACACTGTGCAAACAAACAGCTTCATAATTCGGTGTCTTCTCTCTCTTCCAAAACAGACAGACATTTTAACATATAAAAACTGGACTTCTAACCTGAGCGAACATGTTGTGGTAAGTTTAGCTGTTTCATTGAATTTTGCAATGTTAGCATATACACTCATCTAAACAATTATTAGGAACACCTGTTAAATTTTTCATTAATGCAATTATCTAATCAACCAATCACATGGCAGTTGCTTCAATGCATTTAGGGGTGTGGTCCTCGTCAAGACAATCTCCTGAACTCCAAACTGAATGTCAGAATGGGAAAGAAAGGTGATTTAAGCTATTTTGAGCGTGGCATGGTTGTTGGTGCCAGACGGGCCAGTCTGAGTATTTCACAATCTGCTCAGTTACTGGGATTTCACGCACAACCATTTCTAGGGTTCACTGAGAACGGTGTGAAACGGGAAAAACATCCAGTATGCGGCAGTCCTGTGGGCGAAAAATGCCTTGTTAATGCTAGAGGTCAGAGGAGAATGGGCCGACTGATTCAAGCTGATAGAAGAGCAACTTTGACTGAAATAACCACTCGTTACAACCGAGGTATGCAGCAAAGCATTTGTGAAGCCACAACACACACAACCTTGAGGCGGATGATCTACAACAGCAGAAGACACCACCGGGTACAACTCATCTCCACTACAAATAGGAAAAAGAGGCTACAATTTGCACAAGCTCACCAAAATTGGACAGTTGAAGACTGGAAAAATGTTGCCTGGTCTGATGAGTTTCGATTTCTGTTGAGACATTCAAATGGTAGAGTCAGAATTTGGCGTAAAACAGAATGAGAACATGGATCCATCATGCCTTGTTTCCACTGTGCAGGCTGGTGGTGGTGGTGTAATGGTGTGGGGGATCTTTTCTTGGCACACTTTAGGCCCCTTAGTGCCAATTGGGCATTGTTTAAATGCCACGGCCTACCTGAGCATTGTTTCTGACCATGTCCATCCCTTTATGACCACCATGTACCCATCCTCTGATGGCTACTTCCAGCAGGATAATGCACCATGTCACAAAGCTTGAATCATTTTCAAATTGGTTTCTTGAACATGACAAGGTGTTCACTGTACTAAAATGACCCCCACAGTCAACAGATCTCAACCCAGACAACCTTTACTTTGGGATGTGGTGGAACGGGAGCTTCGTGCCCTGGATGTGTATCCCACAAATCTCCATCAACTGCAAGATGCTATCCTAACAATATGGGCCAACGTTTCTAAAGAATGCTTTCAGCACCTTGTTGAATCAATGCCACGTAGAATTAAGGCAGTTCTGAAGACGAAAAGGGGTCAAACACCGTATTAGTATGGTGTTCCTAATAATCCTTTAGGTGAGTGTATAACCATTATAATTACATATAATATATAATATAATTTTATATAATATACTGTGTGTGTGTATATACTGTGCATGTGTATAATAATATATAATTATTATAATTTCTAAAAAAAAAAAAAAAAAAAAAAAAATTGTACATTACGATTGAAACTGTTAGTTTTCACCAAATACTTTTTTATTCTTACTTGAGTAATATTTTGGTTGACTACTTTTTACTTAAGTAATATTATTTTGAGGAACAGCTACTCTTACTTGAGTAAATTTTTTGTCTACTCTACCCACCTCTGGTCATAAGTCAAGAACATATTTAATAATTTTTTTATTCACATTACTTAACTGTCCTCATCTTGTGCCTGTGGTACCTGGAACTTCTCCTGCTACTAAAATTTCTCTTTTACCCGCAGAAACCTTCACACTGTCTCCTCTTCCTCCCTGTCTTTATGCACCCTTTTATCCCTCCCAGACTCCTTTTCCTCTCTACCACTAGAGACTGCGACTGAAACGTTCCTCTCCTCTCTCTCCTCATCCTTAGATCTCCTATGTCCTCTGTTCTCTAAACCAAGGAAGACTTCTTATCCTGCTCCTTAGCTATCCGATATAGAGAATTAAGGAAATCAGGAGAGAATTGAGAACTGCAGAGAGAAAATGGAAGAAATCGCAGCTGGATGCAGATCTTGTCCCTTTCCAGACTCTTCTCTCCAAATTCTCATGTGATGTGACTTCTGCCAAAACTGCCTTCTACAGGGAAAAGCTAGAAGCCTCTGCACATGATCCTGGCAAACTCCACAATATCTTCTCCTCATTACTCAACCCACCGGCTCCTCCTGCCCCATCCTCTCTGACTGCTTATGACTTCCACGATGGGAAATTTGCAGCAATACTCCAGTCCTTTGCTCCCAACCAAACTACTACACCTGAACTTCAGGACCTTCCCTCCCCTCCTTTAGCAGAATTTTCCAACCTGTCATCTGATGAGATTCAGCAGATCATCTCATCATCCAGCCGCTCCACATTAGACCCAGTCCCTTCCACAATGCTCCAGACCATTTCACGAGACCTCCTTCCATTCACCACAACCATTCCATATCATCTGGTCATGTTCCTGCTGCTTTTAAGAAGGCATGGGTTATTCCAATCCTCAAGAAACCCTGCCTGGATCCAGCAGAAGATAGCAACTATCTCCCGGTATCACTTCTCTCTTTTATTTCCAAAATTCTTGAAAGGATTGTTTATAATCAAATGTCTTTTTATCACTCAAAGAACAGCCTTAATGATCCCAGCCAATCTGGATTTCACAGAGACTGCCCTTTTGACTGTCACTGAGAAGCTCCATGCTGCTAGCTTAACTAAACTATCATCTGTCCTTATCCTCCTGGAGCGTTCAGCTGCAGTTGACACAGTGAACCACAAGATTCTATTATCTATTCTTACAAGGCTTGGAATCTGTGGAAAAGCGTGGCAATGGTTTGCTTCTTACCTAGAAGATAGATTGTATGAAGTGACATAGAGGGGATCCACATCCGCCCCACGCAGACGCTCTACTGGTGTCCCACAGGGCTAAGTACTTGGTTCTCTTCTGTTCTCCCTCTATACCCGGTCTCTTGGTAAGGTCATGTCATCGCATGGATTTTCATACCATTGTTATGCAGATGACAACTTATTATCTCCTTTCCTCCCGCAGACACTCCACCCGGATATCTCCAATAGAGATCTCATCCTGGATGGCAGCTCATCATCTGAAGCTCATGTGAGTAAAACTGAACTGCTGTTCATCCTTGGCAATTCATCTCCAGGTCAAGACCTTGTGATATCCCTGGACAACAATCAGAT
This sequence comes from Clarias fuscus, assembly GCA_030347435.1. Taxonomy (NCBI): domain Eukaryota; kingdom Metazoa; phylum Chordata; class Actinopteri; order Siluriformes; family Clariidae; genus Clarias; species Clarias fuscus. The sequence goes on from CM059212.1 coordinate 38,847,738, forward strand.
CACTCCTTCAGCCATTGCCCGCAATCTTGGTGTAACTGTGGACAATCATATTTAACTTTTCCTCACACATCGCTTAACTTACTTACTCTTGTCGATTTCATCTTTACAACATCAGAAGAATCCACTAATTTCTTTCTTCACAGGCTACTCAGGTGCTTGTTCAGTCCATTGTTATTTCAAGATTGGACTACTGCAACTCACTCCTGCGTCAAATTCAAATCCCTGATGCTCGCCTACAAAGCTAAAAATGGCCCAGCACCCACTTTTCTTTCTGCTCTAATCACACCATGCACTGCAACACGTTCCCTCAGATCCTCCAGCACTGCTCGCTTTATTCCACCATCTCTCAGGGATCAAGGAAGATATTCATCCAGATTCTTCTCTATTCTGGCACCTAGGTGGTGGAATTAACTTCCTCTTGATGTCCAGACTCAAGACATACCTGTTTCTTCAGAACTTGGACTAATCCACCTCCACCCCCCTCCCCCAACTGTGCTTGATTGATGGCACTTATTTAGTAACCTAGTAACCCAGTGTAAGTATATATCCAGTGATGGAAACTTCAAAGCACTTTTTCTAAGTTGCTCTGGATAAGAGCATCCACCAAATGCCTAAATGTAAATGCTGCTCCTTGGACATTTGGTTGAGTTCTTGGTTCTGGCTTGATTTGACACCATTGATCATAGTGTTCTCCTTCACAGATTAGAAAATGTAGTAGGAATTAAGGGAACAGCCCTCTCCTGGTCAGATCCTATGTGACTTATCGTTATCAGTATGTAGATTTAAATGGTGATTATTCTGCATGTTCTCTAGTGAAGTTTGGTGTTCCACACGGTTCGGTTTTATGCCCACTGCTTTTTTCCTTTTACATGCTTCCTCTGGGCAACATAATCCGTAAGCATGGTATTAGTTTTCATTGTTATGCTGTTGCGACACTCCAAATGAGAAAAACCAGCTTAATAGGGTTGAGCAATGTGTAAAGGATATTAGAGACTGGATGCTAATTAACTTCCTTCTGCTTAATCCTGATAACACAGAAATTCTAGTCATAGGACGGCGTGCAGCTATAAGCAAGGTTTTAGATCAAACTGTAACTTTAGGTGGCCTTTCTGTTCTTTCTAGTGCAACAGTAAATGACATTGGTGTGATTATAGATTCTAATCTTTCATTTGAAGCTCATATAGATAATATCACCAAGATGGCATTCTTTCATCTCAGAAATACTGCCAAGATAATGAACATATTGTCATGCAGAAAAATTAGTTCATGCTTTTATCACCTCTAGGTTGGACTATTGTGTAACGCCTTACTGCCTGGCTGTTCAACTAAGTGCATAAACAAGCTTCAGTTAGTTCAGAATACAGCAGCGAGAGTCCTCACTAGAACCAGAAAATACGAGCACATCACCCCTATCTTATCTACACTTGAACTTGACTCCCTGTGAATTTTCGCATTGATTTTAAAATACTACTTTTGACATATAAAGCACTAAATGGCCACAGTATCTTAGTGAACTGCTAGTGTCTTATGATCCACGACTACTTCGATCAAAGGATGCAGACTGGACCGCGTATTATGAAAACTACAGCAGGGGACAGAACATTTTCTGACAAAGCCCCAAAGTTATGGAATAGCCTTCCAAATAGTGCTCGGGACTCAGACACGGTCTCAGTGTTTAGGTCTAGGCTAAAAACCTATTTATTTATTCAAGCATTTTTGTAAATAGATTTGCCTTAGGTAAAGGAGCAGATCTGCGGGACTCATGGACGTGGAATATTATGCTGAACTGGTATGTTTAGATGCTGTCCTCCCCACTCTCATTGATCACTCAGGTTTGTTGACGGTGAGGTGATTGGTTGCTTTACATCTCAGGGAGCCCTCATGTCTGTGTTTCCTTCTGGCTCTCCCTTTTAGTTATGCTGTCATAGTTAGTCCTGCTGGAGTCCCTGCTTGCACTCTACACTAAATATAAATTATGTGACAGTTTCCATACCTAACTGTTATCTCTCCTCTTCTGCTCTTGCCTCTCCTCTTCTCTCTCTTTCTTTCTCTCTCTTTCCCTCTCCCTGTATCTCTCTTGAGCTACACATGTCGTTCCTGAGCTGCCAGTGATCCAGACTCCCACTGCCCTCTGGACCTGTCTGATTCGTCCTGGTGCCCCACTTCTGGTTGGAGATCTCATCGCATAGATGCCCATGTGGTCTCTTTGGGATGCATGTGGTGTCTGGGGTCAGTTTCACTCTACCATGAAGACGGTTCTGGCCTTGGCTGATGTTGACAGCTGTTTCTCTGAGAACTTGACTTGGCTGCAGTCGCTCGATAGTTCAGGACTGGAATTTCCTACATGTCTACCTTAGCCTTCAATAACTAACTGTACTCCATATTAACATCAACTGTTACTCTGAACTGCCTGCCACACAGAGTATGAATGCAGATCAATTCCTGCTTTCTGTCTCACCCAAATGAGGATGGGTTCACTGTTGAGACCGGTTCCTCTCAAGGTTTCTTCCTATTGCCATCTCAGGGAGTTTTTCCTTGCCACTGTTGCCCTCTGACCATTTTACACATTCACATTTCATACAAACTTAAATCATTCTTTTGATTGTGTAAAGCTGCTTGGCGACAATGTCAATTGTTGAAAGCGCTATACAAATAAAATTGAATTGAATTAATTTGAACATCTGTAATGTATGTGTGTGTGTGCGTGTGCGTGTGCGTGTGCGTGTGCGTGTGCGTGTGTGGAATAGGGGGAATTTTATGTTAAGACCTCCAAAAAGCTGCTGTGTGTGTGCGTATGTTTGTGTGTGTACATGTGACAGTGAAAGATGTGAGTGAAGACCTTTGTGATGTGTGTCTGTATGTGTGTTTTGTATGAGTGTGTTCACGCATGCATGGTGCATGTGTGTCTGTGTGTGAGACAGAGAGATGTGAATGTGTTAGTGTTAACATTTGTAATGTGTGTGTGTGTGTGTGTGTGTGTGAGTGTATGTGTGTTATATATCAGTGTGTTTGTGTGTGTGTGTGTATTTGTGTGTGTATTTATGTGTGTATGAGTGTTTTTCTGCATGCGTGTGTGGGTGTATGTGTCTATATGTGTGTAAGTGTGCATGCGTGCATGTTTGAGTGTTAACATTTGTGGTGTGTGTGTGTTTGTGTGTGAGTGTTAACATTTGTGATGTGTACGTGTGTAGAATAGGACCGCAGATGATGGGGAAAAAAAGCATCACTCTATGATGTTACTCAGTGAGATGTCACTGAACACGTAACTCAATATAATGTTGAATTTCCCTTTCCTAGGAGGAGTACATCAAAATCCATTGGGAGCATTTTTGTGAACGACCCAAAATAACTGATTTCCTGTTGAATTGAGCCCATGACATGCAGTTTCGTGTGTATACGTGCATGTGTGTATGTGCATGTGTGAATGAGCATACGTGCATGTGTGTATGAGCTATGAGGGCCCCTGAGGGCACTGTTCCACGCGACTCTCAATGCTTGTGTGTGAGAGATATGTGCATGTGAGTGGTAACATTTGTGATGTTTGTGTGTGTAGAATAGGCAGCAGATGCTGGAAAAAAAAGCATCACACTTTGATGCGATGTCACTGAACACATGTCACTCAATATAATGTCAAACAGAAAATTATTAACCACTTTTCGACATAAGTTTAAGCCATCGTCATGGCTGACCCGTTTGAGAAGGAGTATATCAAAATCTATCGGGTATGTTTTGCCAACAACCCAAAATAACTGACTTCCTGTTGAGTTGAGCCCCTGACATGCAGTGTGAAAATTGTTCAGCTCAATGAGCTCTAAACGTATACCGGGTTTGTGTGCATATGTGCAAGTGTGTATGAGCAATGCAGCAAAATCTTGTATGAGGGCCCCTGAGGGCCTTGTACCACGTCTGGGGCACAGACTCTCAGGTATCCTAATGGCAGCGGATTCCAGTGAGCTTTTGAGCCAGGTAAGACCCCCAAAAAGCCCAAAATGGTGGGCAAAAATTAAATAATTAAAATAATCCTTAGGAAAACAAGAGGGTCCTGTGCACCCTATAGTGCTTGGGCCCCGAATAATCCTTAGGAAAACAATTGGGTCCTGTGCACCCTATAGTGCTTGGGCCCCTTATATTCTTTAAATACAAAACAATAGGGCCCTTCACTCTATGACGATATAGGGCTGATGTCAAAGTGCTTGGGCCCTAATAATCCTTATGAAAACAAAAAGTTCCAGCACACCCTATAGAACTTGGTCCCTAACTATATAAAATAACAATAAGTATGAACAATAACAAGTAAAAACTCAAGACTAAATAATTTCACCTAGCAGACTAATTATATATTATTCTTCACACAAAACAGAAAAATTAAATAAGCCAGCAAAACTATACAGTACAATATATATTTGTAGTATTATGAATGATCTGTGTGCATTTCATAGTGTGATTGAGTTTACTAGTTGCTGTACAAATTTCTCATAACACAAACTAGAAACCAACAAAGTTGACCCATATGGTGACATGAAACATGTGACATGCAATAGAGCAATCAGCAATAGAAAACCAATTTTTCTTTTCTTATTTCTTTTTTTTATATTTTTTCTTTTCTTCTTTTTTTGCATACTTAGTGCTGCTCTCAGCAATATGATGCCCTGATTGACCACCCATGTCACCCTTATCTAAATCTGCCTTATACAGTATTTAACGGTCAACTTGTAAAAGTTCTGCAAAGATCATCAAAATGTTTTGATGGTGGATGCACCATATAAGAAAAAGTAATGCATTTACGTTACTAGTTACTAAAAAGTAATATACTGCTATTACTGCATTACAATATTAAAAGTCACTAACAAAAGTAATATATACTGCAGTAATATCCTACTTTTGTAAGGCGTTCAAAATGTAGGCTAGCAAACATACCTCAACACTCACCTACCCTTGTTGCTTTAAAATCAATGTTAAGCACAATATTTTCATTCTAGATTGTAATAGTGTTGTGTTAAACATCAAAACTCTAATTGTAGAATGCTGGCATGCTCTTTAAAAATACCTACTGAGGCAGTTTAATAGCAATTTTGTGGGTTCTGTGTGAATTACCACATGCCAGGAAAATCTGCCTATTGAGGGGATCTTCTTAGCACCTTTATAATGCCTGTGAAAAAAAATTGTTAGGTAGATGGTGCTGCAATGCATCAGAATAATACAAAAATGCTTCTGCCATGTGCAACCTTTGTCAGATCGGTCATCCTGGTTATATTTATTTTTCATGTTAGAAATACAGTATATTCTTCTAATATCTTTTAATAAATATTAAGGAAATGTCTTCCTTATTACTGCATTTTTCTTTCATATTTACACACTAACCTCTGAAAGCAGACACTATTTCTTTAGTCACTGTGGAAACCTGTATCATGATGCAAGCAATTATATTTAAAATTTAACAGTAACAGTTACTTACAGAACTGGAGCCAGAAGGCATATGTGTCTTGCATTTAGCAAAGCTGTGGCAACCTCCTACCTTTAAAAGATTAAAGCTGATAAGGAGTGCTGAATGGCAGAAAGAGGGATAACACCAAACGCGAAATTAACCCAGCCTTGCTGGCCACCGTATCACACCATACTCAGCAGATGCAGGTCTCACCCCTCCCCCTCTATAATCTGAGCCGCTCTCTCTATCCTTGGCTATGTGATATACTGGTCTTACCTTACAAAGCACATCATGTATGCCTTTTTTATGAACATACACAGATACCAGATATGCAAACAAATAGAAAATGAGTTGCACAACCATTGAAGTAAGCTCAATTTATTACTTAAGTCTTAACTAAACTGAAAGTATTTGATGATTCCTTAGTTTGCAGCACTAGGAAAAAACGTAAAAAGTCAGTTCCTAAAATTTATGACAATCATTATCACAGAAACTATGACAAGGTTGCAACTCAGAATGGAAAATTGACAAGAATACATGATACTGGTTAAACTTCTCAGGTGTCTTTGCATGTGTCTACAATCAATGGTGGTTGGCCCATGAGCTAAATAAAGAAATGAGCATGGTAACTTTGTGCAAATCAAACCTTTTACAGAATACAGGCAACTGACAATTCAAATTATAGCCTATTGCTATTCTAACACTAAGTAGCTATCTAAAAATATTATTATGGTCATTTCGCATCTTAACAATTCAAACTGAAGTTCAATACCATGCCAGATGAATGACGGCATCTCAACCATGGCAGGGGTCAGGTTCTCTTTCTCTAGTTCTACCTGGCTCGTTGCATAATGGATAGGGTGCAGTTCCTACCCTATGAAAAATGTGAACGAGTGTATTAATGTCTTTCTGCAAGGTCTGAGCGAATGCTATTTAATGCTGCTCGCTCATTCTCAACTAACGATGAATGAAACTGAGTGCCCAAACGGTTCTAAAGAAGTGCTTGCATCCCAGTACGGGTTTTCAGGACCGCCATTGCGTGAACAGCTCCCGTCATGCTGACTCAAACTCACAGGCTTGGGACATAACCGGCGGCTCCACAATACTGTCGCTGCCAAACAGCGTATTCTATAATTCACAACGTGAACACATTATCTTGTAAATATTCCGATAGACATTGATTCTACCGAACCATAACCTTGCATGATATAAGAATAAATTAATGGTGGGCAGATCTAGCCTGCATAATGTGACATGTAATTTATTCTATGCCGCGTTACACGGCTCATTCAAGAAGCCGCACTATATAAAACACAGCATTAGTGGCTGTCTCGTTCATATCTAGTCTAATTATATATGAAGTGTGAGAATGAAGACTAATCAATATTGTTTTAATCGATACATTTGTGTAACATTATTATGTAGGCCATTTGTGGCAGCACCGCTTCGTCGCACATCATGTACGCCTCGGCCATTCATAATAACGCATCTGCCCTGATTATCGGCAATGTCCATAGTAGCCTACAAAGCCGGCGACATAACAGAACCGCAGATTTCACGTTCCTAATAGCCATTGTCGAATAAATTCTTGCAGTATCCATTATTGTCAGCCATTACTTATATGAGCATAGCCTTCTGGTTAACCCACAGTCGTCGTCTAATACACATTACACCCATTTGAAATTGAAATATTTAACTTACTTAATATGATCCAAAGTGATCCTGCCAACAGCGCAAATGCGAACATTGCTGGTGTCATTGACAGCGCAGTCTTAGCAGCATGGCGCCTGTATTACAAGTCGCAGCAGCTACCTGCGAAATTACACGGGGCAATAAAGTAAGCCTGGAGCACTTACCAGTGGCAGTACTGTGTATTCTCATTCCAGGACGTGAATAGAAAGTAGGTGAAAAGAGCAGAGTGGGAAAAGGGGGGGGGGGGGGGGGGGGGCTGGTGAGTGCATGGACTCATTTGTAAGGGATAGACAGGGTATGGATTCATATATTCGTGCATTGTGGAATATGCTGTTGTTTTTTTTGTTTTTTTTTCTCAGGAACGTTATGCACAGTTACCACTTTCGCTGCTAGTAGTTCACAGTATGAATTAAGCAATGTTATTTTCTGCAATTTAATTGCCATACAACAATCATATTTAGTATTAAGTCCTCTATTCTTTAAAACCTGCTGGATCTTGCTGGGCATAGAGTCAGAAAGACATTTGCAGTACTGTTGTCACTTGCTCAGTCAATGCCTGCTTGATTGCTTCATGAAGATCATGTCTAGAAGCCTGAAATTTCTGTACTGTTACTGTCCAACAGTTTTTTATTTAGTTTTTAGCTGAATACCATTGTCACATAATTAGCACAACTCTTCAGGCAGATAGGCTAGAAGTGAAAAGAAGATTTTATTTGTCACATATACATTACAGCACAGCTTGGTGGAGCTGGAGCTTGAACCATGAACCTGCTTTTCAGCAGCCTAGAGCCTAATCGCTAATCCAGGGCTAATTATCAAAATCGCATGTTTTAAACACAGGGAGAACTAATACATGGCATATGTTGTCTTAATACTTTTCTATGTATTATACACTGCCTGGCCAAAAAAGGTACACACACTAAGATTTTGTTTAATCACCTCTAGCTATGATCACAACGATATCCTCATCATTCGGTACTTTCAGGTCATTGGCTGACTTCATTTTATTGCCACATACCATTGTTGAGCCTAGATCTGACCAAGTAAAGCAACCCCAGATCATAAGCCTGCCTTCAGAACCTTATACAGTAGCCACTATGCACGATGGCTGCATCAGTTCATGTATTTCCTTCTTACATTCACTCTAAAAAAAAATACAACTTTTCTAGACTTTTACACTCATTTTCTTTGGTGAAACATTTTTACCCTTACAATATTGAGAATATTAAAGTTGCATAGAAATATACTTGAATTGAGTAAAAGTCAGTAACAATGACATATAAAATTACAGAATTAATATATTACACATAGTTAATTGTTTAAACTATATTAACCCTTTACTTCAGTAAAATGTTAATTCCGGTCAATATATCTAATGACACCAAATTATAAACAAAGAAACAATACACACATTATCATTTTAATCAAACATTTATTTGCAAATTTGACAAGACATATGTAACAAGATCATAAAAACAGTGAGCTGCATTGATCCTATTAGTGTCTCATTAGTATCATATCGTATCATAATATACATATGATGAAACAATACATATGCCACAAACATTATACAGTTAATATGTGAAAAGTAGCCTTTGTATTAAAAACACACATTTTACATATGAAAGATTGCACACCTACACACTCTTGAATTTCCTGCAAACTCTGGGATTTATACAAATGTGCTTTCAGGCCTTCCCAGTTTTTAAAAGAGCAACGACAGTCTAGGTGAAGACAGGACACTACATCTAGTCGTGGCCAAAAGTTTTGAGAATTACATAAATATTGGAAATTGGAAAAGTTGCTGCTGAAGTTTTTATAATAGCAATTTGCATATACTCCAGAATGTTATGAAGAGTGATCAGATGAATTGCATAGTCCTTCTTTGCAATGAAAATTAACTTAATCCCGAAAAAAACTTTCCACTGCATTTCATTGCTGTCATTAAAGGACCTGTGAGATCATTTCAATAATCGTCTTGTTAACTCAGGTGAGAATGTTGATGGGCACAAGGCTAGAGATCATTATGTCGGGCTCATTGGGTTAGAATGGCAGATTTGACATGTTAAAAGGAGGGTGATGCTTGAAATTATTGTTCTTTCATTGTTAACCATGGTGACCTGCAAAGAAACGCGTGCAGCCATCATTGCGTTGCATAAAAATGGCCAAGGATATTGTGGCTACTAAGATTGCACCTCAATCAACAATTTATAGGATCATCAAGAACTTCAAGGAAAGAGGTCCAATTCTTGATAAGAAGGCTTCAGGGTGTCCAAGAAAGTCCAGCAAATGCCAGTAGCGTCTCCTAAAGAGGATTCAGCTGCGGGATCGGAGTGCCACCAGTGCAGAGCTTGCTCAGGAATGGCAGCAGGCAGGTGCGAGTGCATCTGCACGCACAGTGAGGCGAAGACTTTTGGAAGATGGCCTGGTGTCAAGAAGGGCAGCAAAGAAGCCACTTCTCTCCAAAAAAACATCAGGGACAGATTGATTTTCTGCGAAAAGTATGGCGAATGGACTGCTGAGGACTGGGGCAAAGTCATATTCTCGGATGACGCCCCTTTCCGATTGTTTGGGGCATCTGGAAAAAGGCTTGTCCGGAGAAGAAAATGTGTGTCCTGTGTCATGCCAACAATAAAGCATCCTGAGACCATTCATGTGTGGGGTTGCTTCCACCGTGCCATAAGGCAAAAATGATTAAGTGGCTCGGTGACCAAAACGTTGAAATTCTGGGTCCATGGCCTATAAACTCCCCAGATCTTAATCCCATTGAGAACTTGTGGTCAATCCTCAAGAGGTGGGTGGACAAACAAAAACCCACTATTTCTGACAAACTCCAAGAAATGATTATGAAAGAATGGGTTGCTATCAGTCAGGATTTGGCCCAGAAGTTGATTGAGAGCATGCCCAGTCGAATTGCAGAGGTCCTGAAAAAGAAGGGCCAACACTGCAAATACTGACTCTTTGCATAAATGTCATGTAATTGTCGATAAAAGCCTTTGAAACGTATGAAATGCTTGTAATTATATTTCAGTACATCACAGAAACAACTGAAACAAAGATCTAAAAGCAGTTTAGCAGCAAACTTTGTGGGAACTAATATTTGTGTCATTCTCAAAACTTTTGGCCATGACTGTACATACTTTTCGGACTAATATATATCATACTGATCTACGAGTGGCTTTCAAGTCAATGTGGTAATTGTGATGAGAATTCCCTGGAACAAAGACGTTAAACCAATTTGATACTGACATTTAAAAAAGACCCCAAGCATACAGTAGTAAGGTGATGAGACTCTTTCCCACAATAAAACGTTTGAATGGTGCAAACTTTTTAAGAAATCTGTCCATGAATGACGATTCTTGCTGATGTAGCTTTGAGCCCACTGCAGTCATTCGGTGAAAATTCTGGTGGAATGCTCTTAGGAAGAAACGGTCTGGTTTGATCACCAAAGGCATTTCGTTCTTGCAGTACAATGCACGACCTCATATATACACACGTGGACAAAATTGTTGGTACCCTTCGGTCAATGAAAGAAAAACTCACAATGGTCACATAAATAACTTTAATCTGACAAAAGTAATAATTTAAAAAAATTCTATGAATGTTAACCAATGAAAGTCAGACATTGCTTTTCAACCATGCTTCAACAGAATTATTTTAAAAAATAAACTCATGGAACAGGCCTGGACAAAAATGATGGTACCCTTAGAAAATACTGAAAATAATGTGACCAAAGGGACATGTTAATTCAAGGTGTGTCCACTAATTAGCATCACAGGTGTCTACAATCTTGTAATCAGTCAGTGGGCCTATATATAGGGCTCCAGGTAGTCACTGTGTGGTTTGGTGACATGGTATGTATACCACACTCAACATGGACCAGAGGAAGTGAAGGAAAGAGTTGTCTCAGGAGATTCGAAAGAAATTTATAGACAAGCATGTTAAAGGTAAACGCTATAAGACCATTTCCAAGCAGCTAGATGTTCCTGTGACTACAGCTGCACATATTATTAAGAAATTTAAGATCCATGGGACTGTAGCCAACCTCCCTGGACGTGGCCGCAGGAGGAAAATTGATGACAAATCAAAGAGACGGATAATCTGAATGGTAACAAAAGAGCCCAGAAAGACTTCTAAAGAGATCGAAGGTGAACTTCATGCTCAAGGAACATCAGTGTCAGATCGCACCATCCGTCGTTGTTTGAGCCAAAGTGGACTACATGGGAGACGACCAAGGAGGACACCATTGTTGAAAACAAATCATAAAAAAGCCAGACTGGAATATGCCACACTACATGTTGACAAGCCACAAAGCTTCTGGGAGAATGTCCTATGGACAGATGAGACAAAAATGGAACTTTTTGCCAAGGCAAATTTTGCTAATTATACTTGAAGCATATCAAGAAAAGAACACTGTCCCTACTGTGAAACATGGAGGAGGCTCTGTTATGTTCTGGGGCTGCTTTGCTGCATCTGGCACAGGGTGTCTTGAATCTGTGCAGGGTACAATGAAATCTCAAGACTATCAAGGGATTCTAGAGAGAAATGTGCTGGCCAGGGTCAGAAAGCTGGGTCTCAGTCGCAGGTCATGGGTCTTGCAACAGGACAATGACCCAAAACACAGCTAAAAACACCCAAGAATGGCTAAGAGGAAAACATTGGACTATTCTAAAGTGGCCTTCTATGAGCCCTGACCTCAATCCTATTGAGCATCTTTGGAAGGAGCTGAAACATGCTGTCTGGAAAAGGCACCCTTCAAACCGGAAACAACTGGAGCAGCTTGCTCATGAGGAGTGGGCCAAAATACCTGCAGAGAGGTGCAGAAGTCTCATTGACAGTTACAGGAATCGTTTGATTGCAGTGATTGCCTCTAAAGGTTGTGCAACAAACTATTAAGTTAGGGGTACCATCATTTTTGTCCAGGCCTGTTCCAAGAGTTCATTTTTTTTAATAATTCCGTTGAAGCATGGTTGAAAAGCAATGTCTGACTTTCATTGGTTAACATTCATAGAATTCTTATTTATTATTACTTTTGTCAGATTAAAGTTATTTCTGTGACCATTGTGAGTTTTTCTCACAATTGCCCGAAGGGTACCAACAATTTTGTCCACGTGTGTAGCTAAATATACTGTATATAGAAAGAAATTGGGGAGCTTTTACTCATATGTCTGTTTTGTTATTCTGCACAATCAAAAGTCCCACTTTGACTTGAATGTTTTGTATAAAAAAATTATACCCAACTTTATTTATGCATTAATATCAACTATATAAATTTTCAACTTTGGCTAATGGAAAATTTAGGAAAAATATTAATATAGTGAAAAAGTTTTTCTTTTTCAATTTATAAAGTGAAACTTGTATATTCTAGATTCATTATTGGAAAAAGTGAAATATCACCTACCTAAAATAAAGCCTTGTTTATTTTAATTCCTATGATTACAGCTTACAGCTCATGAAAATCAAAAATATCTCAAAATATTAGAATGTTTAATTTTGAGTTTGATTGCAATTGCTGCATCCCTATAGCAAACAACTCCTGAACCAAAGACAACATGAGAAGCATAGTACTTGAAATAAAAGAACTGGATCATTGCTCATTGGTTCAAAATAAATTCTCATACTGGATTAAGTATCAAAACTACCACTGAATGGTTTGCTGACCATGATGATACTGTATTTGACTGTCCAGCCAAATCACTTTATCTGAAACCTATAGACAATCTATGGGATATTTTCAAGAGGTAGATGAGAAACACCTAACACAACAATAAAGTCGAGCTGAAGGTAGCCATCAAAGCAACCTGGTCTTTAGTAACACTGGTCTTTAGTTCCACAGACTGATTGCCTCCACGCCATTCCACACTGATGCCATAATTTGTGCTAAAGGAGTCCCAAACAAGTACTGAGAGCATGAATTTCTGAAAGGTCATTCTTAGGTTGATCTTAGAAAATATTCTAATATTGTGAGATGCTGGATTTTTTTTCATGAGCTGTAATCAATTAAATTAAAACAAAAAGGAAAGGCTTGAAAACATCACTTTACATGCAATTAATCTAGAATATATAACAGCTTCATTTTTAAAAAATAAATTCCAAAAGAAAATTTAAATTTTTTATTGAAAAAAATCTGTATCCAGACCATTTACTGTATTCACAAATTCAACATTTGGCCAGATTATTATTATGTAGATGTTTTTGATTAGTCATTGTTTCTGTTTGGAAAAATTTTATACTACGGCATAACCAAAGACAACATCTCTCCTTTTACACCAAAATGCATCTGTATTAACTGTGCTTTAGCTTAGCAGTTTGGTGGTTGGAACAAACTGTGTTATGGACAAATATTGTGTTATATAAAACATGCATAAAGTAATCCCCAATTTTTAAAACATTTGTTTGAAAGATTTTTAGTCTATTTTTATGGAATAAAATCACTATCAAAAATAATCGTGTGTAAAAAAAAAATAAAAAGGTGTGTAATTTTGACGGTGAGGTGATTGGTTGCTTTACATCACAGGGAGCCCTCATGTCTGTGTTTCCTTCTGGCTCTCCCTTTTTTGTTAAATATAAATATAACCTTGTACATTGTTTGACTGTGACCATACCTAACTGCCATCTCTCCATCTCTCCTCTCTCTCTCTCCTTTTCTCTCTCCCTGTCTCTCTATTGAGCTATACATGTTGCTCCTGAGTTGCCAGTGATCCAGACCCTCTCTGCTCTCTGGACCTGTCTAAATCGTCCTGGAGTCCTGCTTCAGATTGGAGATCTCGTCGCATGGATGCCCCGTGTGGTCTGCCTGGGATGCGTGTGGTGGCTGGAGATGGTTCCACTTTTCCACGAAGACGGTTCTGTCCTCAACTAATGCAGACAGCTGTTCTCTGGGGACCTGTGACTTAAGTCGCTCGAAAATTTCCTACAGTCTACCTGAGCCTCCAGGAACAAAATGGACTCCATTTAATTTAAACACATCTCCTCTTATACTGAACTTCCAGTCTTACACAGTATTATGCAGATCAATACCTGCTATCCGTTTTCACTCAAATGAGGATGGGTTCCCTGTTGAGTCTGGTTCCTCTCAAGGTTTCTTCCTACTGCCATCTCGGGGAGTTTTTCCTTGCCACCGTCGCCCTCGGATTGCTCATCAGGGATAATCTTATCATTTTGATTCATACACATTTACATTTCATACAAACTTAATTCTTTTGATTGTGTAAAGCTGCTTTGCGACAATGTCAATTGTTAAAAGCGCTATGCAAATAAAATTGAATTGAATTGAATAAATGCTCTAGGTGAGCTAGTTTGCTGAATGTAGGTGCATTGTAAGGCTAATGGGACAGTAGCTAAATAGATTTTCTGGAAATATAATTTTGTATGGTTGTATTAGTAACTAGTTGCAAAACAGCTTCTGTGTGTGGATATAAAATGTTAATTCACTTATTAAGTGGATTTAAAAAAAGTTAAAATATGACTTTTATGAAGCTAAATCTTAGTTCGTTTTACAGTGAATTGCTTCTTAGGGCACTGTAATCTGCAAGTTTTACCTTTATGTAAAATATTTTGTACAGTATTTGCTAAAACAATCTGAAACAATGCTAAGCATGGTATGACAAAAACATGCCTAGTGTTAAAGCCACCTAGTAGGATGAAATTTTGATTTGAAATGATAAACTATTGCACAACCATTTCTTTGTGCAATTCCACTTGGCGGCCAAACTCCACCTGGTGGCACTCTTCCAAATTGAAATTTATTACAAATTGCTGATATAATCATGGCTTCTCTATAGTTTGCAAAAAATACTGAGGCACCTCTTCCTCCACAACACCATTCTCATACAACAAAACATTTAAGGCCAGTTAAAGAGAACTTATGTTAGGGGATTAGAATTTAAGCATATTGTGTATGACTTTTAAATATCTCTTATGAATTTAATATTAATTTAAAATTTACTAACTGTTGATATTTTGCTTTATGATTTGTTTCATTGCAGACATTCAGCAAGTGAGGGGGAAAAAAGCTTTAACAAAGTCCAGATTGACAAAATTCAGGGAAAAATTATTCAGCAACCCGGAACTGCTTGAGGAGTACAGAAGGAAGAACACCCAAGCAAAAAATCAAAAACACCCTGTTAGATTCATCAGCTCTCTTCACCTGTCCCTATCTTCTGCATCCTCAACACTTGCACCCCCTAGCTTCATATCCTCATTCATTACATCCATATACCTCTTCTATGGCCTTTCTCTTTGGCACCTGGCAGCTCCATGTCCAACATTCGCCTACCAATATACTCACTCTCCCTCCTCTGAACATGTCCAAACCATTTTAATCTGGCCTTCCTAACTTTGTCCCCTAAATGTCCAACATGAGCTGTCCCTCTGATGTACTTGTTTCTAATCCTATCACGCCCAAAGAGAACCTCAACACCTTCAGCTCTGCTACCTCCAGCTCTGACTCCTGTCTCTTCCTCAGTGACAGTGTCTCTAAACCATACAGCATGGCCGGTCTCATTACTGTCTTATACATCTTCCCCTTATTTCTCGCTGATATTTTTCTATCACACAGAACTCCCAACATCTTTCTCCACTAATTCCAACCTGCCTGCACTAATTGTTCTTTGGCTTTTGTATTTTTGAAGCACTACACAATAAAATTGTTTTGAACTATCTGTTTCTCTATGCATCATCTCAGACTAGTATACTTATCATTACCGAAATAATTAACCTCATTTCCAAAACCTATATATCATTACCGCAACAGACGTTCATTAGATATTAATTTAATTAATAGAAATAGTCCTTTGATTTTAAATTCATTTGCTTTTCTAACAGTTTTGATGTTTTCAGAGTGTTGCGGTAATGAGATTTTTTGGGACTTGTTTTGGAAATGATGTTCAAAAAGGTGTTAAATGGTAAGTAAAAGTTTTTAAATTTTCATGCTTGAAATTTTTTAAACCAAGATTTCATGAGAATCACACAGGAGAATATGTGAATAGACTTCTATGCACTTACTGAAATATAGTAGAAATCATGACAGGCAAGATGGCTCCCAAACAAAAATTACATAGTGGCTAGAGAAACATTTGTAGAAGGATAAAGACGTATTTTGATCAAAGGTTTAGGACCTAAATTATCATAAAGAGATCTGAATTTTTAGATCCAAAATTCACCAATGTATTGTATTTATACCAGTCCCCCTAGTGGACTGGGATAAATTTTGACAGAAAATACACACACTGACCTTATACAAAGGATGTTCAAGACAAATGGGACGAGTAGCAAGTGCAATGTCTAGAATTTAAATATCAAGACAAATTGGGACTGGTGATGTCATTTGATTAAATTGATGGGAGGCTGGCATTTCAGAGGCAAAGCAAACAGTCCAATCATGGCTTCAGCTTTTTCATGCATTCTGATTAGTGTTGATATGTAATATCCATTTTATTGTCCATTAAAATAATAAAATAAAACTGATGGGCTTTTTAAAAAGTGTCTCAAAATCTCTTGCTTGTTTATGAATTTGTAAAAAAAAAAAAAAAAGGCAATATAGGTCTAATTATGATTTCAATTGACTTTCTCTTTCTCTACATAATAAATAAATAAACAAATATATATATATATATATAAATATCCACGTGTGGAGCCCCAAAGTGCATCAGCCCATCTGGAAAATGGGCTGGTATTCAAGAATACCAATAAACTTTTTCACCCAAGTTCCTCTGTTTTCATGCATACAGTGCTGTGGAAAAGTATTTGTTACACATTAAATGATTTCATTTATTACGGGTAAAAAGCTGTCCAAACCTATGTAAAATTAGGCTGAGTTAAATTTTTATTTGCTACATCCAGGCTTTATTACTGTCAGATGTGTTGTATCAGGAAATCACTTAAATAAAACGTGTCTGACAAAGTCAATTATGCTTAAGGATCTCAAAAAGCAACACAATATATAGAGATTCAAGCACTCCAGCAAACCTCAGTGAGAGCCATTATCCACAAATGGAGAAAACTTGAAACAACGGTGAACCTTACCAGAAGTGGCCGACCTACCATAATTACTCCAAGAGCACTCCAATGACACCTCATCCAGAGGCTCATAAAAGAACCCAAAACAACATTTAAAGAACTGAATGATTCACTTTCCTTAGTTAAGTGCAGTGTTCATGATTCAAAAATAAAAAGAGACTGGGCATAAATGACATCCATGGAAGAGTTCTAGAAAATTATAACTAGAAAAAAATAGAAAATGTCAACTTCAAGCGTTAAGATTTCCACACTTAAGTAGATCTTGACATATATCCTACCTGCAGTTCGTCATTCACCTTTTTCCTCAATCCCTTACAGGCTTTCTTCCATTTTCTTTTTTTTTCTTGAGTGCCCCTGACAGGTTCTTCATCTCAGCTCATGTTGTGACCAGTTGCCCACAGGATTACCTCAAAGCTTTTATTTATTCTTTTAATACCCCCTTTATGTAGATGACCTGAATGACTGCTGTGAAGTTGGTTTGAAGAAATAAAGTATAAGGTATAAGGGCTGTTAAGACTGTTATAACACTGCTCAAAAAAATAAAGGAAACACTTAAACAACACAATGCAACTCCAAGTCAATCACACTTCTGTTAAATCAAACTGCCCACTTAGGAAGCAACACTGATTGACAATCAATCTCACATGCTGTTGTGCAAATGGAATAGATAACAGGTGGAAATTATAGGCAATTAGCAAGACACCCCCAATAAAAGAGTGGTTCTGCAGGTGGTGACTACAGACTACTTCTCAGTTCCTATGCTTTCTGGATGATGTTTTGGTCACTTTTGAATGCTGGGTGTGCTTTCACTCTGGTGGTAGCATGAGATGGAGTCTACAATCCACACAAGTAGCTCAGGTAGTGCAGCTCATCCAGGATGGCACATCAATGTAAGCTGTGGCAAGAAGGTTTGCTGTGTCTGCCAACGTAGTGTCCAACACATGGAGGCGCTACCAGGAGACAGGCCAGTACATCAGGAGACGTGGATGAGGGTAAGGAGGGCAACAACGCAGGAGCAGGACCGCTACCTCTGCCTTTGTGTAAGGAGGAACAGGACCCTTGCAAAATGACCTCCAGCAGGCCACAAATGTGCATGTGTCTGCTCAAATGGTCAGAAACAGACTCCATGAGGTTGGTATGAGGGCCCAACGTTGGGGTTGTGCTTAGAGCCAAACACCGTGCAGGATGTTTGGCATTTGCCAGAGAACACCAAGATTGGCAAATTCGCCAATGGCGTCCTGTGCTCTTCACAGATGAAAGCAGGTTCACACTGAGCACATGACAGACGTGACAGAGTCTGGAAACGCTCTGCTACCTGCAACATCCTCCAGCATGACCGGTGTGACAGTGGGTCAATAATGATGTGGGGTGGTCGCACAGACCTCCATGTGCTCGCCAGAGGTAGCCTGACTGCCATTAGGTACGGAGATGAGCTCCTCAGACCCCTTGTGAGACGATATGCCGGTGCGGTTGGCCTTGTGTTCCTCCTAATGCAAGAGAATGCTAGACCTCATGTGGCTGGAGTGTGTCAGCAGTTCCTGCAAGACAAAGGCATTGATGCTATGGACTGGCCTGCCCTTTCCCCAGACCTGAATCCAATTGAGCACATTTGGGACATGTTTTGCTCCATCCACCAATGCCATGTTGCACCACAGTCTGTCCAAAAGTTGATGGATGCTTTAGTCCAGGTCTGGGAGGAAATCCCTCAGGAGACCACCCGCCACCTCATCCGGAGCATGCCCAGGCGTTGTAGGGAAGTCATACAGGCACGTGGAGGCCACACACACTACTGAGCCTCATTTTGACTTGTTTTAAGGACCTTTACAAAGTTGGATCAGCCTGTAGTGTTTTTCCACTTCACTTCTGAGTGTGACTCCAAATCCAGACCTCCATGGGTTAATAAATTTGATTTCCATGGATCATTGTTTGTGTGATTTTGTTGTCAGCACAATCAACTATGAAAACAACAAAGTATCTAATACAAATATTTAATTCATTCAGATCTGGAATGTGTTTAGTGTTCCCTTTATTTATTTATTTTTGAGCAGTGTATTTGTACTGTATTCAATGGCCGAGTAGAGGGCAATTATTTATTTATTTTTTTGGTAATGTGTGTATAAAAGAAAAATAATGGAATTGTTTATTCAATTGTGTAGTGCTAGAGTTTTGAGAAATAAATGCTCTTTCTGTAAATGATATCTAATATTTGATAGACACAAAACTGCTATCTTGTCTACACAGTAGAGTGTAGTTTATTGTCTTTTTGAACAAAGATGTTCGATTACTGCATATATTAATAAAAAATAAAAAAAACACTTTCCGGATTTCAGTCAAAACCTAATGATGAAAAGAGAAGTAAAAACGACATCAACAACAGATATTGCTTATAATCACTGATAAATAAATTATATATATGTGTGTGTGTTAGCTCGGATACACTTTTTCTTCATTTAAAACCTAAAGTTTTAAGCTAAGAGAAGAAGAGTTTAACTTATCGTGTCCGCTGCACCTTGATACTCTTACCGGTCTGGGCCCGATCGACCGGGAGAGAGAGACAAACACACACACGATGTCTGAAGATCTCCATTTATTCTCAGCAAGGAGAGCACATTTAAATGGTGCTACGTCCTAAACATAAAAAAAAAAGTCATTAACATGTCAGTCATAGAGAGACCCGGGGACAGACAGGAGAGAGGAAATGCTTTTGCATTCTCGTGATTAAACAAAAGGGTTCTAGCAGACAAGACCCATTTGGATGTAAACTCGTCTGGGCGCAGGATATAGAAGGTGTTACCACAGACAAAGTTATTATATATTATATTAGATAAAGTTATTATACAAATATACATTATAAATATTATACATATTTACAACAAATCATTGTACATGATAGAGAAACTATGTAAAACTATTTATATAACCAAACCAACTTCACCGCAGTCAAAAATTTTTTTACCTCTGACTAACGTTACTATATCTTTGCAGTGCTTCCGCCATTCAAAATGACTGGTTGGAAATATTGAAAGACCACGTCAGGAAAATGTAGACCATCAGTTAACAAACAACGTCTAACCGTCCAATACGGAGTGAGGCCTGTCTTCTTCTACTTCTACGTCTCCTCCGACGTTTAACTGCGGGTGGCATACTGCATGTTGCACTACCGCCACCTACAGGTCTGGTTCTCCTCCATTGTGCCATAACGTTACAGTGGCTGCGTTCCATTCCTACGTGCACTTCACAGTGTGCTCCCTGCTCCGTTTGCAGGGAATGTCTTTATGTTTTATTTTTGCACAGATATTTGCACAAGACAGGGAACACAGAAAAACACAGCAAAATACCTATAATACTAAAGAAATATAAAACAGGAATGACATTCCCGAGCACCTTAAAAACAAAAACAAACAACAAAAAAGAGACCTTAAAAAAGCAGGTATACAGAAATGTAGGCATATATGTTTCTAGCCATTCTACTCATCTTATTAATATATTTCCAGGACTGGAAGTATTTAACAAAGTTACATATAAACAATGTGAAGGAGGGAATTTTACCTTTGCCACTTACAGCTATGAATATGGTATTTACCCAAAATTAATACAATATTAACAATGTCTGATATACTAGAATGAAGATTATCCATAAAATATACAACATCTATATAACTGAAAGAAGGTATATTATCCAATTTTAGTGACAACCAATTGTGTAAATCAGACCAAAAATACTTAACAAAAGGGCATGAAAAAAAAAAAATGATCAAGAGTTTCTGTCTCGGATGAACAAAATATACAGGAATCTACATCAAATTTAAATCTTTTAGATAAAAAGTCTTTAAAGTCTCCAAAATGTTTTTGTTTAAAGACCAGACAGACTTTTATTGCAGTTTTTGCCTAATAAATGAACATCACCAATTTTTAAAGAATGCAAAAAAGGTTTTCCCCAAGAAAATTGCATACAACCTTGTAACATTCGAAGAAGAGGAATGGAAATTGCTTTGCAAACTTTTTCATATCCTTTTCTAGATATACTAACCCCATATTTTCTGATAAAATCATTGTAAGATAGTATTTTACCACTGGAGCTCAATAAATCATGAACAAATTTTACGCCAATGTTATAACAGTCTACTTTAAAGAAAGATTTCCTTTTCATAACAATAGCCCTGTTATTCCACAATAACAATGTTTAAATGTTTTTATTGCTTTGGGTAAAGTATAAATGGAATGACATGGATAAATAAGCTTTGATAAACCTTCTGTTTTAGACAATAAGATTCGACCAAATAAGGATAAATCATGTGTAAGCCAATGATTCAAAGATTTCAAAAAGGTTCTTTGAAATCACAAGACCAAGATATTTTATCTCATTTTTTACTGGAATTTCGACTATGTTGGAAACGTCGCAACCATGAACAGCCAAAGGTTCACATTTCGTAAGATTCCAAGTTGGTCCAGATGCTTTAGAAAATAAGCTTATTTTATCGATTACTATTGAAACCATATTCTTATTTTTAAGAAACATGACTGTATCATCAGCTAATTGGCTAATTATAAATTTTCTCCCCAAAATTTAGTGTTTAATAAATATTGCCAATAACTCTACAGCCAAGATGAACAAAAGAGGGCTGATTGGACATCCCTGTCAAATACCCCGTTTAACTGAAGACCTTCTTGAAATTCCACTTCAGAGAGATCCACTGCTATTTATACCCTTATAAAGCATTTGAATAATATTGCAAAAATTCTGAAACGAAAAAGTTCTAATGTTTTGAACAGAAAGGGGTGCTCTAGAGAATAAAATGCTTTAAAAAAATCTAAGAATAAAATAAAACTATAATGAGAGATCAGTGAATTATAAACAAGCATATCTAAAACTAAGCGAGTATGGTTGTGCATGTGGCTTCCTTTTATAAAAAGCTGACCGAGTTTCATCAATTATCTTAAAAAGTCCAGTCTTTAATCTGTTAGCATAAACAAGCACAAAGAGCTTATAGTCACACATAAAGAAGTGTAATGGGCCTCCAATTGTCCACAACATTTTTTCTTTGTTCGGTTTGGGTATTAACGTAATTATACCCTGTTTCATTGTTGGTGACCAAACAGAATTATAAATACACTCCTTATAAGCATTGTATATCAAGTCCTTAATATCAGCCCAAAATTTTTTATAAAATCTGTTTTTTGTATGTCTTTAAAATTCTCGTAAATTTTTGGGATCCAGGTTTTAATTAAGTCCAGAAAGGACTCTGCCTCATGGTTACAAAAAACAGATTCATAAAGATTTTTATAAAAATCTAGAAAATGATTATAATTTTTTTCCAGATCCTCACTTAAATAATTAATATAGTTTATTTATGACTTTCTTAGTCTGTCTGTTTTTTTCTAAGTTACTTCGTGTTGTAGCACGTTTATTTTACCCAGCATATGGACATCGGCGCAAACGGTGTTCGTACTTACCATCGCCAGACACTTTTACAACTCAATAACATTGAGTTGGACTAGCCTCGTTTCGCGCAGACAGAAATGCAGCTCTGTGCGGCTGCGGCTTGTGTGTTTACATCAACACGGAATGGTGTAAGAACTCTGTGCTAGTTTCTAGATTTTGCTCATCGTTGCTGGAGATTGTGACTGTTACACACGTGGACAAAATTGTTGGTACCCTTCGGTCAATGAAAGAAAAACTCACAATGGTCACAGAAATAACTTTAATCTGACAAAAGTAATAATTAAAAAAGATTCTATCAATGTTAACCAATGAAAGTCAGACATTACTTTTCAACCATGCTTCAACAGAATTATTTAAAAAAATAAACTCATGGAACAGGTCTGGACAAAAATAATGGTACCCCTAGAAAATACTGAAAATAATGTGACCAAAGGGACAAATTAGCATCACAGGTGTCTACAATCTTGTAATCAGTCAGTGGGCCTATATATAGGGCTCCAGGTAGTCACTGTGTTGTTTGGTGACATGGTATGTACCACACTCAACATGGACCAGAGGAAGTGAAGGAAAGAGTTGTCTCAGGAGATTCGAAAGAAAATTATAGACAAGCATGTTAAAGGTAAAGGCTATAAGACCATTTCCAAGCAGCTAGATGTTCCTGTGACTACAGTTGCACATATTATTCAGAAATTTAAGATCCATGGGCCTGTAGCCAACCTCCCTGGACGTGGCCGCAGGAGGAAAATTGATGACAAATCAAAGAGACGGATAATCCGAATGGTAACAAAAGAGCCCAGAAAGACTTCTAAAGAGATCCAAGGTGAACTTCATACTCAAGGAACATCGGTGTCAGATCGCACTATCCGTCGTTGTTTGAGCCAAAGTGGACTACATGGGAGACGACCAAGGAGGACACCATTGTTGAAAACAAATCATAAAAAAGCCAGACTGGAATATGCCAAACTACATGTTGACAAGCCACAAAGCTTCTGGGAGAATGTCCTATGGACAGATGAGACAAAAATTGAACTTTTTGCCAAGGCACATCAGCTCTATGTTCACAGATGGAAAAATGAAGCATATCAAGAAAAGAACACTGTCCCTACTGTGAAACATGGAGGAGGCTCTGTTATGTTCTGGGGCTGCTTTGCTGCATCTGGCACAGGGTGTCTTGAGTCTGTGCAGGGTACAATGAAATCTCAAGACTATCAAGGGATTCTAGAGAGAAATGTGCAGGCCAGTGTCAGAAAGCTGGGTCTCAGTCGCAGGTCATGGGTCTTGCAATAGGACAATGACCCAAATCACACAGCTAAAAACACCCAAGAATGGCTAAGAGGAAAACATTGGACTACTCTAAAGTGGCCTTCTATGAGCCCTGACCTCAATCCTATTGAGCATCTTTGGAAGGAGCTGAAACATGCTGTCTGTAAAAGGCACCCTTCAAACCGGAAACAACTGGAGCAGCTTGCTCATGAGGAGTGGGCCAAAATACCTGCAGAGAGGTGCAGAAGTCTCATTGGCAGTTACAGGAATCATTTGATTGCAGTGATTGCCTCAAAAGGTTGTGCAACAAACTATTAAATTAGGGGTACCATCATTTTTGTCCAGGCCTGTTCCATGAGTGCATTTTTTAAAATAATTCTGTTGAAGTATGGTTGAAAAGCAATGTCTGACTTTCATTGGTTAACATTCATAGAATTCTTATTTATTATTACTTTTGTCAGATTAAAGTTATTTCTGTGACTATTGTGAGTTTTTCTTTCATTGACTGAAGGGTACCAACAATTTTGTCAACGTGTGTAGATGTAGACCGTTTTATTTACCGCGGGAATTCGCCACCGTTTTCATTGTTGGAGTGTACATTCCACCTAGCGCTAATGCTAAGGAGGCGCTCTGTGAACTGTATGCTAGGATCAGTAATCTGCAGAACACACACCCCGATGGACTGTTTATTGTCGCTGGAGATTTCAACCACGCAAATTTCAAGTCAGTGCTTCCTAAATTCCATCAGAATGTGGACTTTGCAACAAGAGGGGATAACACGCTGGATCTTGTTTACACAAACATCCCCGCCGCATATCGGGCAGAGCCCCGCCCCCACCATGGCCACTCAGACCACGTCTCTGTTATGTTAATTCCAGCATGCAGACCACTCGTCTGGTGTTCAAAACCAGTTCTGAAGCAGGTGAAAACCTGGCCAGCAGGAGCCATCTCTGCTCTTCAGGACTGTTTCGAGAACACTGACTGGAACATGTTTAGGGAGCCTTGGAGGAGTACATGCCATCAGTGACCAGCTACATCAGTGCATCGATGATGTCACTGTCTCCAAGAGCATCATCTCATGACCCAACCAGAACGTGGATTACTGCGGAGGTGCGTGCACTTCTGAGGACCCGGGACCGCCTTCAGAGCGGGCGACAAGGTGGCCCTAAGAACAGCAAGAGCCAAACTGTCCCGGGCCATCAGAGAGGCGAAGTGCGCACATGCCAGAGAATCCACAACCACTTCAAAGACAGCGGTGACGCACGGCGCATGTGGCAGGGCATACAAGGCATCACCAACTACAGGACTTCATCACCTGCCTGTGACAGTGACGGCTCCCTTCTGAATGCACTGAACAGCTTCTACGCACGGTTCGACATGCAGAACGACGTGATGGCGAGGAAGACCACCCCTCCTCCGAATAACCAGGTGCTGTGTCTCACCACAGCTGATGTGAGGAAAACTCTACGCAGAGTCAACCCACGTAAAGCTCTTTGCAATATTTGCACAATATTTATTTCACTTTGCTATTCGCACACAATATTTTTGACACAATGTCAATTGTTTACTGCTGCTCTTCCCACTACCTCAACTCATACCTCATCACTAAAAAGGTAGTACTGTAACGTTACATTACATTGTTGTGTTGTCATGTACAGTAGCTCTTTGTTTGCACATTTGCACATGCACTGTCTGTTGTCTATTGTTGTCTCTTTTTTGTATAGAAATTGATTGTTTTAGGTTAACTTGTAAAAATCTGCATTGTTAATGTATGTTGTGTTGCTAATTTATGTCGTTGCATGTATGTAGCACCTTGGTCCTGGTGAAACGTTGTTTCACTGTGTACTGAACTGTATATGGTTGAAATGACAATAAAGCCTACTTGACTTGACTTGGCTTAAATAAATGCACCTTTGCCTCTTTCCATGTAAAACTCAAGCTGTAATTGTAGCTGTTGGAGTTCAACATTATCTTCATCACTTGGCTGAGATTGCTTACATATATGATTTATTTTACTTATACTTATAATAATTGTTGCTTTCTTCTTAAATTCAGCAATTTCTTGCCTTCTTGAATACTAACTCTCCTAATTTTATATTTAAGCCACTCCCAATTATTCACAGGGGATAAATCATTGAGGAGCTTAATCTCACTAATTAAGGATAAAATAGTTTTATAAAAATAATCACTTTTTAATACATTTGAGTTAAATTTCCAGTGAAACATTTTACCCTGTGAAGAATGGACATTGATCGAAATAGAAAGAGTGATGACGCAATGATCAGTTAGAGGAGAGGATAAGTTTGAGGATAGATAACTTAAATCGGATGTTATTAACCAGTAATCTAATCTGGAGATGAGCCAATCCCATATTATTGCTCCATGTATATTGTTTCTTATTAAACCTACGCCAAATATCGATCACATCAAGTGAGTTTGAAAGTACGATATTGAAGCTTTGAAAGAGTGGGAGTCAACCTGAGTTGGGAATCTGTCCTGCCATTCGTCTGGGACCACATTAAAGTCACCTCCAACAATAACTTTGTCTTTAGAGTACATATTCTTCCAAGCATCAATCATGGTACAGAAATGATATATCAATCTCTTATGTCTTGCCTGATTGTTAAAGCCATATACTGTATATTCACTAGTATGTAATTACAATCATTAAGATTTATAACAATCCTAAGCCAATGACCATCGACATAGTACTTATAATCAGTAACCTTACCTTCCAGTCTATTTACTGTAACAATATTGCCACACCTGCAAGTACCATGAGAGAAAAACACGTCACCACTGCCCCATTGGGATTTCCAAAACCTAATATCATTATCAATAGAATGTGTCTCCTGTAAAAAAAAAAACAAAAAAAAAAACAATTAACTCTTAAGGTTGCTCCTTACAAAAAAGAAATATTGCTTTACTCTAGTGTTATTCCTTTAAAGACAATAAAGAAAACAACTTACCATGTAATCTAAGTGAACTAAGAAACCTTCGCAAGATTATAATAAACATAGAAACATTCTAGAAGCATCAAAACCACATTCAACCAAACAGTCAAGAAGTACAGAAACAGTTATCAGCCAAACCTTCTCAATTTAACTATAAAGTAAATGAAAATCCCTACTCCATTTACTTAGTTTTCAGGGAATGTCGGTGAAGGGAACTTCCCTCGACAAAACTTCGAACACCCTGCGAAGTCGCCAGCACAGACGTCAATTCCTCAGTGCGTTATCATTGTAACGTAAGCACCTGTCGCTGCTGATCTGGAAATTTCATATTACGGACATTAAATATTGAATATTTATTGAAATAAAAACTGATACCATTATGAAACATACTATTGAAACATGTATAACCTGTATGTACTGTATACAGGTTGTAACCTGTATGTGTGATTAAAAATAATAATCGATTAAATATTTTTACAGATTACTAGACTATTTAACACTAAGGATTTCATGATTAAATTAAAATTTAAATTTTTGTGTCCTTTTAATATTATGTAGTCCTCGAAAATGATAATAAATATAAAAATAGTTTTTTGAGCTCAATATTTTTCACGAGACACAATGACTTATGGGAAATGTTTCATTCTCTTTTCTGGTGACGTGAAGACCTGTTGTTCACTCGTTCCCTACACTGTTTGCAGTTCCCTTTGAACTGAACATATTCGCTAACTGCAGCTTGGAATCCCACTTAACATGGCTGAACACCCTGTGAAGTATGCTTCGCAGGGCACTTCAGACTTACCGATTGAAACGCACCTAATATCTTACTAGTCCAGTCTTTCCTCTTAAAAAAAAAAAGGAGCGTTATTCTCTGAAAACTATTTTCTATGTTCATTATCTATCTGAGATATTATTATAAAAAGGAGCGTTATTCTCTGAAAACTATTTTCTATGTTCATTATCTATCTGAGATTATATTCTCAACAGACTTGACTTCATTGCAGTCCTGTTGGGTGCTTTTCTATAATGAACTATTAATGCTCCTGTGTTAAATTCTCACTTTGCTTAGTAGTACTTGCTCTTTGCTTTTTGTTCCCCTTCTTATAAAATCTGATGCATTTTAATCTGAACCTAGATGTCTCACTTCTATTGCATTATATCATATGGCTGTTGCCATAGTTGATTTGCCTTTCTTCATCCTAGGCTTTTCCTCTATATTGACTTTAACTGTTCTTTTTGATCGCTTCTTTTGACAGTTTTTTCTGAGGTCTCATTTATCAGGATACCTGAATGTACATGAAACATGGGGTAAATTAAGCCAGTGTGGCCTATACTGCATACCACAAAAAATATTCAGTGGCAGCATCATGGGCGTCTCTCTGCCATTTTTAGTGCCCCTAACATTTGTACTCAGCCCCCCTAAACATTCTCCATAAACTTTACACAAATTGCTGATCGCCCACGTTTCCTTTAAATTTCATATGAAAACGGCGGCTCCTTCGGCTCCTCCCCGTCTTTCAGCGCGGTCTTTAATTCGCCATCACAGAGCGAGGATTAAGCCAAGGTGTGTTTTTCGATAAATTGTTATATCTGCATCAATGCTGTCCCTTCTCAAAATACAGTTTACAAAATGTCATGAGGGATTAATCAGTCACTAAGTTTTTGCTGTGTTCACCCCTCATCACACCAGCTGTTTCCTCTAATGAAAATTAATATTAACCTATAGTCAACTTTATAAAACAATCATGCTGTTCCATTTTAATTGGAAAACCTTACTGTCTATATAAAACATTGGACAGTGCATATGGCATTAACTACCATAGATTTATGCACATAAATGATTAAAAACAGCAACAGACAGCATTTAATGCACCCGTTTCATAAATAGCAGTGTGATTTTTAGGCCATGTCCACATGTAGTCGGTTATTTTTTAAAAAGGGAGATTTTTTCTTCTTCGTTTTTAAAAATAATTCTGTCCACACGACCTAGGGTTTAAAAATATCTTAATCAACAAGAGGCCAATTAGAAGCCTAGACAAAACGTCATTACCTGTTGCGCTTTGTAGAAGTCCGATCGGGTCTTGTCCGAAACCGCTGTCGCTGTCTGCGGGGTCTGTGTCGTTAGAGTTTTGTACAGTATGTAGCAGCAGTGAGCTTAGTAGTACAGTCGTGGCCAAAAGTTTAGAGAATTACATAAATATTGGAAATTGGAAAAGTTGCTGCTTAAGTTTTTATAATAGCAATTTGCATATACACCAGAATGTTATGAAGAGTGATCAGATGAATTGCATAGTCCTTCTTTGCAATGAAAATTAACTTAATCCCGAAAAGAAAAAACTTTCCACTGCATTTCATTGCTGTCATTAAAGGACCTGCTGAGATCATTTCAGTAATCGTCTTGTTAACTCAGGTGAGAATGTTGACAAGCACAAAGCTGGAGATCATTATGTCAGGCTGATTGGGTTAGAATGGCAGACTTGACATGTTAAAAGGAGGGTGATGCTTGAAATCATTGTTCTTTCATTGTTAACCATGGTGGCCTGCAAAAAAAACGCATGCAGCCATCATTGCGTTGCATAAAAATGGCTTCACAGGCAAGGATATTGTGGCTACTAATTGCACCTAAATCAACAATTTATAGGATCATCAAGAACTTCAAGGAAAGAGGTTCAATTCTTGTTAAGAAGGCTTCAGGGCGTCCAAGAAAGTCCAGCAAGCGCCAGGATCGTCTACTAAAGAGGATTCAGCTGCGGGATCTGAGTGCCACCAGTGCAGAGCTGCTCAGGAATGGCAGCAGGCAGGTGTGAGCGCATCTGCACGCACAGTGAGGCGAAAACTTTTGGAAGATGGCCTGGTGTCAAGAATGGCAGCAAAAAAGCCACTTCTCTCCAAAAAAAACATCAGGGACAGATTGATCTTCTGCAAAAAGTATGGCGAATGGACTGCTGAGAACTAGGGCAAAGTCATATTCTCGGATGAAGCCTCTTTCCGATTGTTTGGGGCATCTGGAAAAAGGCTTGTCCGGAGAAGAAAAGGTGAGCGCTACCATCAGTCCTGTGTCATGCCAACAGTAAAGCATCCTGAGACCATTCATGTATGGGGTTGCTTCTCATCCAAGGGAGTGGGCTCACTCACAATTTTGCCCAAAAACACAGCTATGAATAAAGAATGGTACCAAGACACCTTAAACAGCAACTTCTTCCAACAATCCAACAACAGTTTGGTAAAGAACAATGCATTTTCCAGAACGATGGAGCACCGTGCCATAAGGCAAAAGTGATAACTAAGTGGCTAGGGGACCAAAACATTGAAATTTTGGGTCCGTGGCCTGAAAACTCCCCAGATCTTAATCCCATTGAGAACTTGTGGTCAATCCTCAAGAGGCGGGTGGACAAACAAAAACCCACTAATTCTGCCAAACTCCAAGAAGTGATTATGAAAGAATGGGTTGCTATCAGTCAGGATAGTCCCAGAAGTTGATTGAGAGCAGCCCAGTCAAACTGCAGAGGTCCTGAAAAAGAAGAGCCAACACTGCAAATACTGACTCTTTGCATAAATGTCATAAATGTCATGTAATTGTCGATAAAAGCCTTTGAAACGTAGGAAGTGCTACGTGCTAATCACAGAAACAACTGAAACAAAGATCTAAAAGCAGTTTAGCAGCAAACTTTGTGAAAACTAGTATTTGTGTCATTCTCAAAACTTTTGGCCACGACTGTACATTCAGGCTCCTCTGTTCATTAATGTAATGTGTGAGTAACTGTGCGTGTATGTACACGCATGTAAAAAGTCCAGTACGCAACGTTAACACAGTCATTAGTTTACTACACGCATGTCCGCTATTGCACAATATCCTCATAAACAAAGCTGACATTAAATCAAGGAGACGAGCACACAGACAATTACATCATCGGCACAAGTTGACGTTACAACAAGCCGAAATCTCAGTTTCCCCTGTCCACACAACACCACTGAAAACGGAG
Organism: Clarias fuscus; assembly: GCA_030347435.1. Classification (NCBI taxonomy): domain Eukaryota; kingdom Metazoa; phylum Chordata; class Actinopteri; order Siluriformes; family Clariidae; genus Clarias; species Clarias fuscus. Next base: position 38,878,518 of record CM059212.1, read on the forward strand.
GTTTGGAAAATCTTCACTTTGGCCAGAGTTTTCCAAAAGCTCCGTTTTCAACGACCAAAACAGCGTTTGTGTGTGGACGAAAGGCGAAAACCGCAGAGAAAAATCTCAGTTTTTAAAAATACCGGGCTATGTGTGGATATTTTTCTTACAGAGATAATAAAATCCTGTTTTTGTAATAAATATTGTATTGTATTAAATAATGTCACAGATTGTGAAATACATTTATCAACTTTAGAGTAGGGTTTTTTGTCACTTTGATTTAGAAAAAGTTACTTTTTTAATGAATAGAAACAAAAAAGAATTATATTAAAAAGATGCTTTGTTTACTTCCATGAAAACAATGTTTGTCTATATTAATGAATTTGAATAAATAGCCTAGTAGCTATGAATTTTTAAGGGGTTGAGTGTAGAACCTACTGTCTTATTTACGAAGCTAATACACTAAATTAAACTAGATAACATGATAATCAAAGGGGGTGCAATCCAGTGTCTTCTTGTGCCAGTCCCAAGTCTGGATAAATACAGAGGGTTGTGTCAGGAAGGGTAAAACATTTGCCAAATCAATGATGCGAATTACAAATATAATTTCCATACCAGATCGGTCGCGGCCGAGGTTAACAACGACCACCACCAGTGCTGTTGACCTACAGGGTGCTGGTGGAAATTGGGCTACTGTTGGTCGAAAAAGGAGGGGAGGAAGGCGTGTTCGAAAGCAGAGAGAGAAAAGGAAAGGCATGAGTTTAGGAGTGATAGTAGGGACTTTGAATGTTGGGACTATGACAGGGAAGGCAAGAGAGTTGGTTGACATGATTCTGAGAAGGAGGGTGGACATACTGTGTGTCCAGGAGACAAGGTGGAAGGGTAGCAAGGCTAGAAGCTTAGGGTCAGGGTTCAAATTGTTTTACCATGGCGGAGATAGGAAAAGAAATGGAGTAGGAGTTATTCTGAAAGAGGAGTTTGTTAGGAATGTTCTAGAGGTGAAAAGAGTATCAGATAGGGTGATAAGTTTGAAGCTGGAAATTGAAGGTGTGATGTTCAATGTTGTTAGTGGTTATGCCCTACAGGTAGAATGTGATTTGGAAGTGAAGGAGAAAGTTTGGAGTGAGTTAGATGAAGTGATGAAGAACATCCCCAGAGGTGAGAGAGTGGTGATTGGTGCAGACTTCAATGGACATGTTGGGGAAGGGAACAGAGGTGATGAAAATGTGATGGTGATGGTGAAATGTGCAGGTTTGGTCTTCAGGACAGGAATGTAGGAGGACAGATTGTGGTGGACTTTGCAAAGAGGATGGAAATGGCAATAGTGAATACCTTCTTCCAGAAGAGACAGGAACATAGGGTGACATATAAGAGCGGAGGCAGAAGCACTCAGGTGGACTACATCTTGTGTCGACGTTGTAATCTGAAGGAGATCAATGACTGCAAAGTATTGGTAGGGGAGAGTGTAGCCAAACAACACAAAATGGTGGTGTGTAAAATAACCCTGGTGGTGAGGAAGGTGAAGAGGACAAAGGCAGAGCAGAGGACAAAGTGGAAAAAGGAAGAATGTTGTGTAGTCTTTAGGGAGGAGTTGAGACAGGCTATGGGTGGTCAGGAGATGCTTTCAGTTGACTGGATAACTACAGCTAAGGTGATCAGGGAGACAGGTAGGAGGGTACTTGGTGTATCATCAGGAAAGGGAAAAGTGGACAAGGAGACTTGGTGGTGGAACAAGGAAGTACAGGAGTGTATACAGAGGAAGAGGTTAGCTAAGAAGAAGTGGGACACTGAGAGGACTGAAGATTGTAGACATGAGTACAGGGAGATGCAGTGTAAGGTGAAGGTAGAGGTGGCAAAGGCCAAACAAAGAGCATATGAGGACTTGTATGCTAGATTGGACAGTAAGGAGGGTGAGGTGGATCTGTACAGGTTGGCGAAACAGAGAGATAGAGATGGGAAGGATGTGCAGCATGTTAGAGTGATTAAAGATAAAGATGGAAATGTACTGACAGATGCCAGGAGGGTGATGGGAAGATGGAAGGAATACTTTAAAGAGTTGATGAATGAAGAAAATGAAAGAGAACAAAGAGTAGAAGAGGTGAGTGTTGTGGAGCAGTAAGTAGCAATATATTAGTAAGAGTGAGGTAAGGAGGGCATTACAGAGGATGAAGAGTGGAAAGGCTGTTGGTCCTAATGACATACCTGTGGAGGTATGGAAGTGCTTAGGAGAGGTTGCAGTAGAGTTTCTAACTAGTCTGTTTAACAAGATCTTGGAGAGTGAGAGGATTCTAGAGGAATGGAGGAAAAGTGTATTGGTGCCGATTTTTAAGAATAAGGGAGATGTGCAGAGATGTGGCAACTACAGAGGAATAAAGCTCATGAGCCATACAATGAAGCTTTGGGAAAGAGTAGTGGAAGCTAGGTTAAGGGCTGAGGTGAGCATTTGTGAGCAGCAATATGGTTTCATACCTAGAAAGAGTACAACAGATGCAGTATTTGCTTTGAGGATGCTGATGGAGAAGTACAGAGAAGGTAATAGAGAGTTGCATTGTATCTTTGTGGATTTAGAGAAAGCATACAACAGGGTGCTGAGAGAGGACCTGTGGTATTGTATGAGGAAGTCTGGAGTGGCAGAGAAGTATGTTAGAGTGGTGCAGGACATGTATGAGAGCTGTAAGACAGTGGTGAGATGTGCTGTAGGTGTGACAGAAGAGTTCAAGGTGGAGGTGGGTCTGCATCACGGATCGGCTCTGAGCCCCTTTTTGTTTGCTCTGGTGATGGACTGGATGACAGATGAGGTTAGACAGGAGTCTCCATGGACTATGATGTTTGCAGATGGCATTGTGCTTTATAGCGAGAGCAGGGAACAGGTGGAGGAAAATTTGGAGAGGTGGAGGTATGTTCTGGAAAGCATAGGAATGAAGGTTAGCCGCAGAAAGACGGAATACATGTGTGTGAATGAGAGGGACCCAAGTGAAACGGTGAGGCTACAGGAGCAGAGGTAAAGAAGGGGCAGGACTTTAAGTACTTAGGGTCAATGGTCCACAGTAATGGTGATTGTGGAAAGGAGGTGAAGAGGTGGGTACAGGCGGGTTGGAATGGGTGGAGAAAAGTGTCAGGTGTGCTGTGCGATAAAATAGTATCAGCGAGAATGAAAGGAAAGGTGTACAAGACAGTGGTGAGACCAGCGATGCTCTACGGCTTAGAGACAGTGGCACTGAAGAAAAGACACGAGGCAGAGCTGGATGTAGTGGAGATGAAGATGTTGAGGTTCTCTTTGGGTGTGACAAGGATGGATAGGATTGAGAATAAGTTCATCAGAGGGACAACCCATGTTAGATGTTTTGAAGATAAAGTCAGAGAGGCCAGATTGAAGTGGTTTGGACATGTTCGGAGGAGAGATGGTGAATATATCGGTAGAAGGATGCTGAGGTTAGCATTGTATCTGAGGTTAGAACTGTCAGGCAGGAGGTCTAGAGGAAAACCAAAGAGGAGATTTATGGATGTAGTGAGAGAGGACATGAAGTTAGTTGGCGTGAGAGAAGAGGATACAAAGGATAGGGTTAGATGGAGGCAGATGATTCGCTGTGGCGACCCCTGAAAGGGAACAGCCGAAAGACAAAGAAAGAAAGATATTTAACTGTAGATGGAAGCTTTTTCAAGTCACAAGGGAATAGGTCTCCAGCAGCAGGTAAGAATAGAACACGGGCAGCCTCTCATGCACATTAACACTGTGTTCCCAACATTGATTGAAGTCATTGCATCAGAAAGTGTTTTTCAAATTTTTATGTGTGCCGGTTTTCCAACAAAAAGCAGCAGTATTGTCAAAGAATTAATAGATAAATGTTTGACAATATTGACCCCCACAAAGTTTATTCCCTTGTCCAGCCTCATAGATGTGTTGTTTAAATTGCTAATCAATGTAAGTTTAAAGTTATATGCTGTTTTCTGGTTACATTATTCTCATTGTACTTAAACATAGAAAAAGCTATATACAGTAAACAGTGTGTGTGTGTGCGCGCGCGCGTGTGTGTGATCAGGAAGACTCATTTGAGTACTGATTCTGAACAAGCCAAATGTGCGTTAAACATCTATGGGGGCTCTGAAAATCCTATACACGCCCCTGGTCAGCATGCAGTACTGGAATAAGGGGAGAGTGGCTGCCAGCCTAAACCCACTTTCAAAACTAGTCACGGTAGTAATAAAATAAAAAAAAACACACATCTGCTAAGGTTATGTCATCTTAAATATCACTTTCTTTCATTATTAACCAGAGGTGGAGTAATAAACTTTTGTACTCAAGTAAAAGCACTGTTACTTCAGTGAAATTGTACTGACATACAAGTAAGGTTACCATTATAAGAGTCTACTCAAGTAAAAGTAAAAAGTAGCTCATGAAAAATTTACTCAGAGTAAAAGTTACAGAGTTACTTTTTTTAACAGCGGGAGTGGAATGGAGGATTCTAGTGTAGTTAAAAAAAGGCGGATATAAATCTCAAACTAGTTGTTTTTAATTGAAGGAACAACTTTGCATAATAAAGCTGTTGCCTTTCTTGTGCTTGAAATCAAAGTGGTCGCTTAAATATGTTGTGACGCTTTGCGCCAGATAGCCGAGGGAAAAAAGCTCAGGGCCAAGAATAACGTTCAGCACAAAACCTTTACCGGCCTCTTTCAGCGTCACAAAAATATAATACAAAACATAAAGTAAAAGTAAAGAAAAGGGTAAAAGCATAGAGCGTTTCGGGGGTGAACAGCGCACCTGAGCTCCTACTCCATCCTCTCCTTCTCATGCACACACCTCCGCACCGCTTGCATTATTTTTATTATTTTTCATTTTCATTCATTTACTTTTTTGCTTTCAAATGTAGCAAAGTACAATACTTCAAATTAGTCAAGTGTGAGGTTAACAAAAACCAGGGCATTTTCAAATATGAAAAAAAAATATATTTTTGTAATAAACTCAATATGCAAACATGAAACTGCATAAAAATGACAAGAATAGTAATAAAATAACAAAGATTTGCCTCCTCTTTCTTTTTGTAGTTCCGAGCTCTCTTTTTCATGTCGTTTTTGTGTTTGTGTAAGCTGGTGGTGAATGACCTTTTTACAGACTTCGCAATTCGCTGTGTTTTCATTCACAGCAGTAAAATAAATACCTCGACACAGCGCTCCATTTTTTACCTGCCAGCTCCATGATACCAAGAAAGGCACGCACCTCGTTCTCACTCTTTCTGCAGCTGCTTGTTTTTGGCGCTGCTGAATCACGTGATGGTAGGGCAACAAAACACATCCAGAGGAGGGAGAGGTGACCAATGTGCGTGACGTGCGCAAGGAGCTGCATAAGAGAAAACGTTATATACAGGCTCATTTTAAATATTATATTTCATGCAAAATAAATAAAATCACTGGTTTAAAAAAGCCCTTAATATCGATATTTTGACTTTCATTTTTGATACAACCCCTATATCGAAAGTATAGATATTAAGGATAGATACGCCCACCCCTTGTGTGTGTGTGTGTGTGTGTGTACTCCCCTCTGCTTCAGCTTGAATGGTACAGCCCTGTTTCGTCTCCTTACGGTATTCATGTTCGAAGTCAGCACCTGCACAAATATGGTTACCAGAAAATAAATTTAAGGATACATTAAACTGGATGGGAAAAGAGGCGACAGTTAATTCCTTCGAAATAATTCTAAACGTAATCTGGATGTCCTTGAGGACTTGTTCGTAGAAAATACAGGTTAACCAGGCAGGGTAGGGGACACTCTGTGTTGACGTCCTTTACGCGTCTTTTAGACCTAAAATGTTTCCTTTGTAACGATAAATGATCTACATTATACAAAGGTTATCACCGGTCGAACAATTTATTGATTTCTGAGTGGACAAGAAGCAGTACAATATTGGGAATATCCATATGTGGATATCCCCAATAAATTCGCCGGCTGTGCCGCCGTGTCCTAATCACGTGAGGAAAGACAGAATCCCCGGGGAAGAGAGGCGCTTTCCTATGATACCTGATGGATATATGAAACCTTTTTTTTTTTTTACTTCATGTAGATCCCAAATCCTAGAATATAAAAATGTCTCACTGAAATAGTTTGAGACCTAACATTATAATGCTTTATCTAAATTAAAAACTCAGCTGCTCCACTGAGCTCCTTTGCAAACCAGTATGGCAATGAGGTTAAGCATGGCCACTGGCCAATTAAAAGCAGCAAATGTATGTGAACAGAACACACAGGGAATAAGACCAAATCACATTTGACAAGAAATGCTGCCTGCAGAGGGGAAAAGGCATTATCAAAGACGCTCCTCCCATCAGGAAAGTGCTACTAGTGCCTTGGCACCCACACAATCAGACAGAGAGATGACTGCTTCCTTGTAGTTTTTTTTTCTTTCTATATTGCTATACAGCTGATCACACTGTACTATCGGTTTACATTCACAATATACTTATACTGCTTATCTACTATCCACGTTTTTTTTTTTTTTACCACACAGAACCTAAAATGTCTGTCTTTGCACTACTTTATATTTCATAATCTACTGTGTATATATGTACAGTATAAACATATCCTGTTCAGCATGTCATATTTTTAACATACACTACCGTACAGTGTTTGTAAACACACACACACACACACACACACACACACACTGCACCTTGAGTATATATCATTCAATATCTGCATTTCCTTATTTGTAATTTATTGTAAATATGCCACTCATTTCATACTCTTAATACATGTACTTTGTAGATAAAGTTGAATCTAATCTAATCAGAGCTGAAGTGGACCAGAAAAAGACCTGACACTGCTTCCAATAAAACTACCGTGTTGGTGTACTCAGTTTTGCCAAGGTGTATGACCCATGACATGAAACTGTCTTCTACAACCTCTTGTTAGTAGCAGAATTGGGCTGTTCTTGACACAATTTTGAGCCTCCTACACAGGTGTTTCAGTTAATGATGGTATTTCAATGATAATACATGAAATTGCTCATTAGCACCTGCTTGGTATAATACCGCCATTTGAATCGTGGTTTTACAGCACCCAGGCACTTAAATCCTGGTTTTGAGCACAGTACAGCACCCCGCAGCCAGGCACAGTTAAAAAATATGAAAGCCTACTCTACTGTACTGATCATAGCTCAAAGAGTAGGAGTGCACATGACTGGGTTGTTCTTGACATTTCCGAACAATTTCAATACTACTAGACATGAAATTAAGGTTGACTTCCTTGTATAAATTTCTTTGTGAGTGGGTTTTTTTTTTTTTTTTTTTTGGTGGCTTGCAAATGAACAAGATGCATATGCGTACTGCCACCTACTGTTTTGGAGTATGTTGATGCGCATACTCAGGTGTGGAACAATAATAGTAATGTTAAAGGTGGCTGGCAGGGAAGGAGGGTCAATCATAGTAAGAAGAGTAAGAAGCAGTTGTGCCTAGTGTAAAGTCCAAGAGTCTGGTTCTTTTTAAAAATGTCCTAATTTTGCAGACAATAAACTCTGTCGTGTGGATTTTCCCACTCTTTTTATGAATTCATATTGCTACATTATGCTGCTTTTTTTAAAAACCAAAATGTGTGCTTATATTTCTTAACCTCTCATCCCCATTGCAAAAGGTGGCAACAGCACACTGCAAGCATTTCATGCTGTTAACTTTTGTAATTACGTGGGCAAAAGAGGCTCAACATGAAGTAGGTCTTCTGTGGTAAAGATATAATGCTTCATGTGGAGTTAAAGTTTCAAAAGGACACCTTATAGAGGACTTTTTCTTGTATAATTTGAATAGCTTGAAATAGTTACACCATTGTGCTTCCTTGATAACAAGAGGATTATCATGAGCCAAATAATATAAAGAATGATCCTACATTATTTTAAACTGCAAGAATTTTATTGAACATCATAACAAACAACCATCTTTGTGCATTTACACTTAAACACTCTTCACACTCACACTCTATTTAAAATGATCAAATAAAAGCTTTATTGACCACACGGCATATCTCTTACCTTTTATTTTTGATAGCCATTCCTGTGCAGTTGTTAAATTTAGGGCAATAAGATTTAAATATAAATATTTAATAATCAAATATTTTAGTGCATCTATTATAGTAGTTTGTGATTGTGTGTATATGTGTGTGTCATGCAATGAATTGATGCCCCATACAGGGTGTATTCTGCCTCATGCCCTTAGTATCCAGGGATAGGTTCCAGAACCCCGCGACCCTGTATACAGGATAAAGCTGTATAGACGATGAGTGAGAGTGAATGTATTAAATATCATTTTAAAAAGTGATTAAACAGTTACATTATTGTTATAAATATTATACTAAATACAAAATATAAAATTAGATTTATGTAGCGACTTAATATCCTTAAAAGCGTTAATTTAACAATTTAAGATTGCATTGTGTCTGCCTAGCTTCATCAGCCCATGTGTTGCCGCCATGAAAAATACAAACAAAAATAGTGGGGCCGAGCTTATCTGCATTTGGGACCCTTGTGAGCCCTACAAAGACTTGGTAAAAACAAAACAAAAAAAAACCCAAAAAAACATGGTAATTACGGATACGAACGGTTTTATAGAGAAGCCTTCAAATGTATTCCGCTCACGAGCTCCCCCTACAGCGCTTCTAAATTATATACCATTTCCCGGAAAGACAGGAGTTTCTTGCTCTAACCCTCACTGGGAACCTTTTGACGCTGTAATGTAATCATTTAGTCACGTTAGCATTAAACTGCATTTTTTTTGGAATATTGAGGAGTGTGGTGCATGTGAGCATTTTCAGCATGTTATTTATATTCTAAAATTTATTCAGGCAAAGAAACTTTAAGGGGATGATCTTTTTTTTTTTTTTGTTCTTATTTTTATTCAGCACTGTAACGAAGCCAATCTTTTATCAGCCCTCATTTTTCCAAACAGGGATGATGAGCAATAAATACATTTTTTTTATTTTAACAAGCACACAAAACCATAAGCCTCTTGTTGCTGTTGTAATAGTGCGCTTGTCTGCTTATGCCGAAACCACAACACTGTCATTCCAACCTCACGTAGCAATGCACAGCTCACAACGGCGTGATTTCTCGGAAATCACCCCACTTAAGTTTGAGCGCGCCCGCATGTCGGTCAAACTGCGCGTGCGCCGAATAATGCCAAAGCCTTGCGTTGGGAAAACCCCCACGCCTATAAATATAAAGACATGCTCAGCAGACACAAACACACAGTTTGCAACCGGACAACAGCTCTTTCTACAAAACAAGAGGAATAACTTTATGATCGCTTCTTTTTCGTTCAAGTAAACAATCCGGACACTCAGTAAGTATTCTGCTTTCATGAACGTTTCTTGTATTTGCCTGTGTTTGATTCGTTATTTCACAAGAAAGATACGAATTTCTGTTTTTATATATATTTTTTTGGCATGCAGTATTTATTTACAGTTAGGCACGTTTAGGCTGCATATTTAAAATGTATTTACGTTTGTGCTGTACACGAGATATTTTTTCTTATTACGTGTATTATATATTTTAGAGGGCTTTGTATCCTTATTGTACAGTACTTCTTTTATTGTGATTTGATAGTTTGTTTAAACTATCAAATTTGGTGTGGTAAACATGGACTGGACTTGCTTTATTTTGTGAACCACGAACATTATTTTTGTTACGTCAAGCTAAGCAGACTTTTATGGGCCAGCATAAGATACTAAGTAAATGTGCGAGTTCATCCACCTAAATGATAAACAGCTTTTATGCCACTGTAAAGAACCTTTAAGAGCTCAAGCTTTTCACCCTATTTGTCCAGGAATCATGCCTGTGTCCAGAATGCGCATGCGGCCCTGGTTAGAGGATATGATTGACTCAAACTCAATTGCTGGTCTTGTCTGGGTAGATAAGGTAAGTTGGAGGCACAATTTGATTTGAGTAATGTATTAGATCGGCATACTTTTGATGTTGTCGACCATATGTGAGGCATTTAATAAAATCTGAATAGCAATCAGAGTGGTGTCTTGTATCGTTTTGGGCTGTTTAGGAAAAAAAGATGTTCTCCATTCCTTGGAAGCATGCTGCACGCCATGGATGGGAGATGGACAAGGATGCCTGTCTATTCAAACAGTGGGCAATCCACACTGGTGAGGAGGCAATCTTAATGTCTTACAAATCCTTGTTTTGTAAGCAAAAATAGCCTTTTACAAATCCATCATAACACTGACTACGCTTGCAGGCAAATTTAAGCCAGGAATCACGGAACCTGACCCTAAAACATGGAAAGCCAACTTCCGCTGTGCAATGAACTCACTGCCAGATATTGAAGAAGTTAAGGACAAAAGCATCAACAAAGGTTGTGAAGCTGTCCGTGTCTACCGCATGCTTCAGGTAGAAAAGAACAAAAACAAGAGGTCATCTAAAAGCCAGGACAGTAGGAGGAGAAAAAAGGTAGCGATACATGTCATAGAATAATGTTTTCATGTCATTAGGCCAAAGCATGAAAGATTTAAGAGGCATGAAATGACAAATTTAAGAATTTAGGATTTAAATTAAAGCACATACTAATTTTTGTCATGTGAAAAAGGTAAGGAAGATTGATGCAGACATGGAATCAACTGAAGAGCACCTTTACACACACAAGCAGCAAGACATGATCACCCAGGAGAACACTATAGACAGCACTGAAAGCACAAGTAAGTTACCTTAATAGCCAACGTCCCAATACATTTGTTTTGTAAAATAATTTTATGGATAATCCCCTGTTTCCAGTTAGTTGACTCTTGGTATCTTACTTTTTTCTTTTGACTTTTCATTCTAGACACAGCAAGCCCCACCTACGATGTGCCTGACTGCTCAGGTTATGAAGTTGAAATTGGCCCTGACAGCACAAACGATATCTACACTGGCAGGTTCCAGGTTTCACCAGTACACACGACAGGTAATGAAAGTAATACATTCTTACTTTATTTTATTACTTAATATTCTTTAGTGGCATGACATTCATTGTGTTTTTTTTGTTTGTTTGTTTTTTTGGCAGAGTATGAGGAAAAGGCTATTGTTGAGGTGAGTCTGTCTTAACAAACATAACTACTTTTTGCTCTCTGTTGTGCTTTTTCATTCTCAGGAATACCCTGTAATTTATCAATTTATCCATTATTGGCATTTCTGCAATTATTTGTAAACACCACTGCATAAAGGGCAAGCAAAACCCAGGCAGTTATAAATTCTGTGTTTTGCTCCTGCAGATCACACGGCAATTGGAACTTGATAGTTCACAGTGGCTACAAAGCAATAGCAGCGGAAAGGGGTTCCTGTGCAATGAAGTAGCCATGACAGAATCTTACCAATGTCCAGAGAGCCAATGGAGTGATACCTCAGGTAAATAAATGATGCATTTAGTTTACGAGTATAGTGTGTATGTATAACTACATATATATATATATATATATATATATATATATATAGCCAGGTTTTTGCCAGCAGGATTATTAATTTGCTAGTCAAATATATCTGTCTACCGTCCTTTCATCAAACTAGTTTACATGCCATTCCCTCAAAACTATCTTGTGTTTTTCTTCTTCTTTTTTCAGGAGAGGAGCTTGAGCTGCGTTTTTACACAGAACTGATACCAGGACTGCCCAGCGAAGATCTTTTAAGCTACACAGATATGTGGAGCAGCAACCCTCACACAACTGGCCTTCCACAAATCAGTTGTCTACTCTAAGACCTACTTCTTTGATTTTCATTTTGTACATAGTGACATTACCTCATGTTCTAGGTCTTCCTTCTCTGACCATGAAATAAGATCACCAAAACCAAAAAGCTTTTTGAGAGCCACTTCACTGTGGTTAGGTATGAAGTGTGAATTTTTATGCTGGAGAATTATGTTGGAGATTTTATGGTCATTAACAGAGAACACTGTAGACAGATTCGGCCTTAGCAGTTTCCTGATGTGTTGTTCTCATTTGTAAAGGACAGTGGCTTGTATGTAAATATGTAATTTACTGTGATATTTGGCAGGTTCCGTTATTACATGTCAGGGTTTTAATGCATTTTCCTCTTTAAACTTTATAGGAAATCTAAAATGATTTTTAAGCTCTTCTGTGCTTTGGGTGAAAACTCATGTAATTTGTATATAATGTATATATGAGTTTATAATAAAAAAAAAGCTGAAAATTGTACGATTTTTGCTTTGATTTCGCAGTATCTATACAGTATTTTATTCAACACTGAAGTATTCAAGACAATATATTCGGTTACGTTGGTAGCACAACATTGACTCCTTTGTGTTCGTTAGAATGTGATAACATCAGTATATGGCTGAATTCAACTTTAAGGACCTTCTCTACATTATAGTGTAACAGTTTAGGAATCTTCTAAAGGTGTGCACACCTACACATATTCCACTGGATCTAAAGTCAGAATATTATCTTGTGTATTGAAACTAACTAATGATTAGGAACATATTGGATTGATTTAATAATAATAATAATAATAATAATAATAATAAAACACACACTTCACAATTGAAACATACACTTCACAATTATTAACACAGTTGGTTCAGTTGCCACCTCACTGGCCCAGGCTCAATCCTAAATATGGTTACTGTCTATGTGTCCTTGTCCTTCCTCTAAGCTTTTCAGTTTCCTCCCAAAAACATTCCCATGTTGTGTTGTGCTTGGTATTTATAGAATTTTCTATAAAAGACACAGTAAATAAAAAAGAATAAAAGTAGTAAATGCCTACAGACTAAATGTAAATAGAGTATTAGCTGTAAATTTATTTACTAAGTACAGTAGTTTTGTGCAGTTTTAGTACAAATAATAGTGTTTGACTACTATAAACTATACAAGGAAAAAGGTTGTGCAGAGTATTGTGGTCAATACAGAACATTATTCATCTGTCAGCAATGTTGGGTTGCATAATGGTAATAAAGCATTCATAAGCCAGAAATGCTCACTAAACTAATCTTGGTGGTCTAACTGTTCATAGAGGGGTAGAGGGCATCATCACCAGATGGGAATAACATTGCTTGACTGACTTGGATAATATTATGTGTCTCAATGCTGGGGTGCAGTCACACATGCTCTCTTATGTCAAAGCTAAACCAAAGAGGCAATACAGATGTAAAATACAAAAAGTTTTTCCTTTATTATAGCAGTAAATTTTCAATGAGATAATTTATTCTTACACAGAAATTAATTTTGTATAGATTTGCATTTTAGTAATATAAAAAAACATACAGTATACTTACAGTAAAAAAAATACTTACAGTAAAAAAAAACTTTATTATGTTTAATTGAATACATTAGGTTTTAGATGGAATATATTTCATGTCAACAGTCGTTTATTTTCATATTAGTATACTATGTGCTGGCTATTACTATAATCACAACATGCTCAACTATGTTATGCATGTAAGCTATGTAAAGCACTATGTAAGCACAGCCCAACTGCCAAAGTGACAGTTTACACACTTCATTCATTTCCTGGGTTTGCACCTTCAGAAAAATCATAGGTTGTTACCACTTGCTCTTACCTCAAACACACAACCACAGGAGTCAAACATAACTTCAAGGTTAAAATTAAGGTTAAAAACTCATAACATTTGGCAGATGCCCTTATCCAGAGCGACTTGCATTTGATCACATTATAACTGAGAAGTTATGTAAGTGTAAAGGGCCTTGCTCAAGGGCCCAACATTGGCAACTTGGTAGTGCTGGGGTTTGAACTGGGACCCTCTGATCAGTAGTCCAATGCATTAACTGCTGAATTACTCCTTCCTAAAGTTTTCAATGCTCCTGTGAGAAACTTCAGTGACCTGATATCAATATTTTGGTCAATTATTTTGCTAGTAATGTGTCACTCCATGAACATTTGTCTCTTTGACCTCAGTATTTTCAAATAAAACCTCAATACTGAAATGAAGTTCTTATTATTTCTTTTTTCAACAGCAGCCCCTTAATTATTTAATAATATACTTGGCAGAGTTTGACCTGCCAACAATCTTCATAAACAAACAAACAAAAACAAATAAAGCATACATAGAACAGTTGCAATTTGTCCAGATCTTTGTTCTGCTTTTAAATGACGATCCTAAAAAAAAAAAAAAATCAGCTGCAGCTGTAAAGCTGCTCGTTCCCAACTATCACAGATCCGCACGCACCCAGACTAGTGGCTACTCTAAACACTGCCTGGATTTCTTGTAAATCATGTGACTTTTTTGTAAGCAGCAGTACTGCCACATGATCAAGTGGCGTCGCCACTGAGGAGAAATGTGTGCATTTACAAGAAACTCCCTTGGCAGAGCTGGAAAGCACCCAGGTTTCCTGGATGTTTTCCCATGACCATGCATGAAATCTTTTATTTGTTATTAATGTCTTATTTGGGTTTAGTACAGCAAAGTAAACATAACAGCTCACTCATCTAGTTTTATGTGGTATATTCAATTGTCTAAGAGTTATCAGTTATTATACTTTTAATATCATTCTTATATTATCATAATTACCTATTTCAAAAAGATTTTACTCTCATTTTGCATTTTGACATTTTGCTCTCTAATTTGTTAACAAACCTATGATCTGCATATGTTATACATATCGGTTGAGTCTGTATATATAAAGATAATTTGAAATATGTCTCTATACAAAAAATATTTAATAGTTTTATAACGTGGGGAGTAGGGAGAAGTAGGGAGAAACGGGTGTGAATTTTTTTGTTTGTTTGTTGCCATTTCAGTCTAACTTGCCCTAAGAACCTGTTATGTAATCTTTGTGCAGTGGTTTCTCCCTTTTGCATACTATGGTATGTGTGCTACAAACATTTCCTCCTCCATAATATGAAATACTTTGCATCCTTGTTTCTACTCTAAAGATGTAGTAATGAAATAGTAGAAATCTTTGTTATGTTTCATGATTCAAAATTAAAGTGAATTACAGATAATGAATAGAATATAGTATACAGTAATAATACAATGAGTCTAATGACATTAATCAACTGTGTGAGCATGCTGCATTCAGAATCACCCTATTGTGAAGTAAGCGTTTGTTTGGATGCCTACAAACAAATGCAACTACTGACATCTTGTGGCATAAAGTAGCTCTGAACATTGCAGTAACCTCTATTTAATGTGGCTTCTTTTCCCAGGAATTGTTGTAGTTTGTCTGCACAAAGATTACATAACAGGTGTTGATGTAAGATTACATAACAGGTGTTGATGTAATATGAATAAAAAGTAACATGAATATTACAGGTTTGCATATCATGTTCATGATGCAAGTTCAATTAATCAAGGAGCTATTTAAAAAAAACAACTTGTTTTTCTTGCAAGGAATGCAATTTGTGTGTAAAAATCTAAGAATTTTCAGAAATTAAATCATAGGAAATTAAATTATAGATAATCTACTATTAAACACCGATATGATGCCCAACAGCCTCTTTTATCAATGCCAATTGTATGAACAAGTGGATTTGAACAGTGCTCACATATAGTTGTAAGCATCATGTAAAAATTGTAAGTTAAAAACAGCATTATATTATTGTGATACATATGATATATATGAACATCATTGAAATAATTTCCCTAGTGAAAAATCCAATCTAACTAGTTTGCTGTTAAAAGACAGGCTAATGTTAAGCTGGTAAGCCAGTTTAGCAGGTAATTTTCCATCTTCCTCACTACTTGACTGAACTGTTTAATAAACATTTGAGATTTTTTATTACCATCCTGTTGTATTATTATGAATTGTCTGTAATGATGCAGCAATAGCAGTAAATAAGAGACTGTTTCCCAGTTTAACCAGCTCAATCTGTGTTTTGGAAGATAGTAGTTGGTTAGACCAAGTGAAAATTTTCAGCAGGATTGTTGTAACATAAATAAAAGGAAAGCATGCATTTTTACATAATTCAACAGCTACAGATCATATTTTATTTTTATGCTACCTTGTAAATAACATACCACAAAACCATGTCTTTTTAGTCAACTTTAAATCTGATACAATCACATATGTTTTACTTACCTCACATATATAATGCATATCCTCATAACTTTAATAAAAAAAAAAGGTTAGTCCAAATAATTTTAAAAAAGCATAAATTACTAAACAAACATTTATGTCTGGATTCATTCTCTTTCTATCTAGGAGTGGTTTTTACTTTTACTTTCACTTACTTTTACTGTGAGGAACGATCAAAAAATGAAAAACAATTTTGGAATGGAAAAACTAGACTGCTGAAATGTTAAAGACATTTAGGTTAAAGTTTTAAACATAAACTAAACTTAATAAAATCAAAAGTCAATATATTTTTACTTCAGTGTAAACTTATATAACATTATCCTAATACTGGTTATAAAGTGGGATATAATACAGATTTTGTGCAGATTTTCTCCTTTAGTAATATTTTATTCCTTATTACCAGGGTTATTCTTTTGACCCTGTAAGTTACATTTTCTTTGACAGTTAATTGGCACTTACTTATGGAAATTTCCTTCAGGATCAATAAAGTATCTGTTTATCTATCTATCTGATTCCCAGCAGCACTGTGGGCTCACACCTCCAAGGTTGAGGGTTCTATTCCTGCCTTGGTGTTGTGTGCTTGGAGTTTGCATGTTTTGCCCATGCTTGGTGTGTTTTCTCAGGGTACTCAGGCTTTTCTCCAACAGTCCAAACTGGTGTTATCAAATTAAACTTAGTTTGCAACCACATCCAACTCATGTTCTGAGTACTCTATGACAGGCTACATCCCCTGCAACCCTATACTGAATATGCAGTATAGAGAATAAGCGAGTCAATTGCACCAACAAACAAATTTCTGAGGGGAGATTTTTTTTTTTTTTGCTGAAGGCATTGGCTTGTATGGTAGGCACAAGGTATGGACTCATTAGAACACATTATCTTTTTTTTTCAGTGCTCCATGGTTTATTATTTATGTTGCCTAGCAAGTTGATTTTTTTCCCTATTAGCCTCACTTATAAATGCTTTATTAAGACTACACAGCTGTTTAGTCCAAATCCATTCACTTTGCACAGTATGTGTGGAATTGCTCTTACTTTCACTGTTAAACAACGCGGTGAGCTCTATTTGTGGTGTAGTAGTTAGCACTGTGGCCTTACACTTCCAGGGTTGAGGGTTCAATTCCCTCTGCACATCTATGTGCACCTCCACTGTTTAAAAAAAAAAAACTCAGTAACGAGAGAGTAACGTTTACTGAGTAAATTTTTTATGAGCTACTTTTTACTTTTACTTGAGTAGATTTTTATAATGGTAACTTTACTTGTACTTCAGTAAAATTTCACTGAAGTTTTTTACTTTTACTTGAGTACAAAATTTTAGTACTCTTTCCACCTCTGGGCACTGCATAGCATCTATGGGAGTCACGTGACAAAAGAACAAGCGACTAGGCCTTGGAAGACTCATTTCTGATCAATTCTGTTTTCTCTGTACTGAATTTTATCGCGTCTATGGGAGTAACGTGACAAACATGACTAGGGTAGTAGTGGCTCAGAGGGCTAAGGCACTGAGTTACTGATCGGAAGATCGGCGGTCGATTCCCAGCTCAGCCAGGTTGCCATTGTTGGGCCCTTGAGCAAGGCCCTTAACCCTAACTGCTCCAGGGGCGCTGTACCATGGCTGACCCTGCGCTCTGACTCCAGTTACACTGGGATATGCGAAGGAGGAATTTCACTGTGCTGTAATGTATATGTGACAAAATAAAGGCTTTACTTCAAAAAAATTAACGTCTTGGGACTAAAAGACTTGTTGCGAACTCTTCAATTCTGGTTCCTGTGTACTGCACTGCATAGCGTCTATGGGAGTCACGTGACAAAAGAATGAACGACTCGGACCAAAGACTCAACAGTAACTACTCATTTCTATTTCCTGTACATAACCTACGGAGGTTTTGCGATGCTTTAAGCATGCACGCCCAGTAGAAAATTAACGAGTCACTCTCTAAGACTACTCGTTCTTCTGAGTAATGTTAAAGATTCGTTCAAAAAGAACAAATCGTTCATGAACGACCCATCACTAGGAAAAACAGACGCGAGGGAGATGACGAGAAAAGGTGCAAAAATGAGTGACAGCAGGAAACGCAGTAAAATTTGCATGCATTTTATTGTAAATAGTTTATAAAGTTTATTAATAAAATGCATACAATCAGAGATTGGACCTTTTTGGAGTCCAATTCATCACTGGAGGCTCAAGTTGACTGTAGGGAATTCCAGTTCTATCGAGCGACTGTAGTCACAAGGACTGCAAGGTCAGGACCATCTTCATGGAAAAGTGGAGCCGTCCCTAGTCACCACACGCATCCCAGGCAGACCACATGGGGCATCCATGTGGGCACCTAGTTGAATAAACAGACAGTAAGGTTGTTACAATAGTCCAACCCAGAGGTTAGAAAATCAAATAGTTCTTCTGCATCATATAGTGACATTATGTTCCTTATCTTGGCAATATTTCTGAGGTGAAAGAATGCTATCCTGATAATATTATCTACATGTGCTTTATATTGTCACAGGGCAACCGGAGGCGAATCAGAAGACTAGCAGTTTGCCCGTGTAGCGTGGAGGATAAACCCAAATGCGGAAGCAGCGTGAGCAGGCAGGATAACCACACGATTTATTCTTAGATAAGATTCTGGTCCTGGGGTGGAGGATACTCTCTCACACAGAGAGCAAGAGTTTACACAATTAAACCCGCGTTCTAACAACACACACTCAATCAGGAAAATGGCACAAAATGATGAGTACTCACGAAATTGGAGAGATAGCGTCGGAGATGGCATTGGAAAACTCAATGACAGAGTGATGTGCGGCGCCATCTTGTTTCCTTTTATACTTCCTGAATCGCGACCGTACTACTTCCAGGTCCTACTGCCAGTCGTGGTGAGTACGCATGACAGTACCCCCCCATCCAGGACCGGCTCCTGATGGTCCTGGTGTGGAGGATACCCGACGACAGTAGTCCCGTATATGGAGTCTATTGGAGTCGAGAATGAACCGGGCCGGGATCAAAGACCGTTCCTCAGGGCCATAGCCCTCCCAGTCGACCAGGTACTGCATACCTCTCCCCCGAGGCCGTGAGTCAAGGATCCGCCGTACAGTATAGGTCGGGACAGCCCTCGATGATCCGGGGTGGAGGAGTTGGGTGGGTGGGTGGAACCATAGGTGAAGTGATAAAGGGTTTGAGCTGAGAGGTGTGGAATACCGGGTGGGTTCGGAGCGCCGCAGGCAGCTGGAGCCGGTAGGTGACAGGGTTGATCCGGAGGGTGACACGGTAAGGGCCGATGAACCTGGGTGAAAGTTTACGGGATTCTGTGTGAAGATGCAGATTCTTTGTTGATAGCCAGACCTTGTCACCTACATTGTACAACCGTCCCGAAGGGTGTCGACGGCGATGTTGAATGGTGTAGCGAGTGTTGGCACGATGGATGGCTGCTGGACCAACCGTTGGGCCGACGGCACATCAACCTCCGGTTCTTGGTGGTTGAACATCGAAGGTTGGAAACCGTGGCATACCTCAAATGGACTCAACTCGGTGGCAGACGAAACATGGAGATTGTGGGAGAGTTCATCCCAGATGAGGTAGCGGGCCCAGGAGCGCTGACGATCGGCGGCGAAGCATCTCAGATAGCGCTCCAGTTGTTGGTTGGCCCGTTCCGTCTGACCATTAGTCTGAGGGTGGTATCCGGATGAGAGACTACAGGTGGAGTTGATCAGACGGCAGAAGGCCTTCCAGAATCGAGCAGTGAACTGGGGCCCTCTGTCCGAGACGATGTCCTTTGGGAACTCATGCAAGCGGACTACATGCTCTAATATCAGCTCGGCTGTGGTTTTAGCTGACGGGAGTCCGGCGAGGGCCACCAAGTGCACGCCTTTGGAGAATCGGTCGACGGTGGTCATGATGGTATCCTTCCCTTCGGAGACCGTCAGTCAAGTCAAGTCAAGTCAAGTCAATTTTATTTATATAGCGCTTTTAACAATTGACATTGTCGCAAAGCAGCTTTACACAATAAAAAGAAGTAAGTTTTTATGCAATGTATATGAATCAAAATGACAAGATTGTCCCAGATGAGCAAGCCGAGGGCGACGGTGGCAAGGAAAAACTCCCTGAGATGGTAATAGGAAGAAACCTTGAGAGGAACCAGACTCAACAGGGAACCCATCCTCATCTGGGTGATAACGGATAGCAGGAATTGCTCAGCATAATAATGTGTAAGACTGGAAGTTCAGTATAACAAGAGATGTTTTAAAATTAAAAGGAGTCCAGTTTGTTCCCGGAGGCTCAGGTAGACTGTAGGGGATTCCGGTCCTGAGTTATCGAACAACTGAAGTCACAGGTCCCCAGAGCATCACTCGATGACAGGAGAGTCTTCATGGAAACCATCCCCAGCCACCATACGAATCCAGGCAGACCACACGGGGCATCCATGCGACGAGATCTCCAACCAGAAGCAGGACTCCAGGATGGGTTAGACGGCTCCAGAGGGCAGAGGGGTCTGGATCACTGGCAACTCAGGAGCGAAACATGTATAGCTCGACAGAGAAACAGAGAGAGGGAAAGAAGAGGGGGAGAGAGAGAGAGAAGAGAGCAGAAAAGGAGAGAACAGAAAATAAGGAGAGATGGCAGTTAGGTATGGTCACAGTCAGCATGTATAGGTGAATGTATATTTAGTGCAAAGTGCAAGCAGAGACTCCGGCAGGACTAACTATAACAGCATAACTAAAAGGGAGAGCCAGAAGGAAACACAAACATGAGGGCTCCCTGAGATGTAAAGCAACCAATCACCTCACCGTCAACAAACCTGAGTGAACAATGAGAGTGGGGAGGACAGCATCTAAACATACCAGTTCACCAGAATACTCTACGTCTATGAGTCCCCCAGATCTGCTCCTTTACCTAAGGTTAATCTATTTACAAAAATGCTTGGCTAAATAAATAGGTTTTTAGCCTAGACTTAAACACTGAGACTGTGTCTGAGTCCCGAACATTACTAGGAAGACTATTCCATAACTTTGGGGCTTTGTAAGAAAAAGCTCTGCCCCCTGCTGTAGTTTTAATAATACGTGGTACTGACAGGCAGCCTGCATTCTTTGATCGAAGTAGGCGTGGCGGATCGTAAGACACTAACAGTTCACTCAAATACTGTGGCGCGAGACCATTTAGTGCTTTAAATGTCAAAAGTAGTATCTTAAAATCGATGCAAAATTTCACAGGGAGCCAATGCAGTGTAGATAAGATAGGGGTGATGTGCTCGTATTTTCTGGTCCTAGTGAGGACTCTCGCTGCTGCATTCTGTACTAACTGAAGCTTGTTTATACACCTAATTGAACAACCAGACAGTAAGGCGTTACAATAGTCCAACCTAGACGTGATAAAAGCATGAACTAGTTTTTCTGCATCATTTAGTGACAATATGTTTCTTATCTTGGCAATATTTCTAAGGTGAAAGAAAGCTATCCTGGTGATATTATCTACATGAGCTTCAAACGAAAGGCTGGAATCTATAATCACACCGAGGTCTTTTACTGTTGCACTTGATGGAACAGAAAGGCCATCTAAAGTTACAGTGTGATCAGAAAGCTTAGTTCTAGCTACTTGTGGTCCTATGACCAGAACTTCTGTCTTATCAGGATTAAGCAGAAGAAAATTAATTAACATCCAATCTCGTATATCCTGCACACACTGCTCGATTTTAGCAAACTGGTTTTTCTCATCTGGTTTTGCTGAGACATATAATTGTGTGTCATCAGCATAACAATGAAAACTAATACCATGTTTACGAATTATGTTGCCCAGAGGAAGCATGTAAAGGGAAAAAAGCAGTGGGCCTAAAACTGAGCCCTGTGGAACACCAAACTCCACTTGAGAACATGAGGAATGGTCACCATCTAAATCTACAAACTGATAACGATCAGTCAAATAGGATCTGAGCCACAAGAGGGCAGTTCCCTTAATTCCTACTACCTTTTCTAATCTGTGAAGGAGAATACTATGATCAATGGTGTCAAAAGCTGCACTGAGGTCCAGTAACACAAGTATAGTGACGCAACCCTGATCAGAGGCCCATAGGAGGTCGTTTACTACTTTAACAAGTGCTGTCTCTGTGCTGTGATGAGGCCTAAATCCTGACTGATACAGTTCATTTATGCTATTTCTGTGTAGATGTGAACATAGCTGCTGTGATACTACCTTTTCCAAAATCTTGGAGATAAAGGGAAGGTTTGATATCGGCCTGTAATTAGAAAGCAGACAGGGGTCAAGGTCAGGTTTCTTGATTAGCGGTTTAATAACGGCTAATTTAAAGGATTTGGGGACATACCCACTACTGAGTGAACAGTTAATTACTTTCAACAGGGGTTCTATTATTGCTGGTACTATCTGTTTGAGAAAATGTGTCGGTATAGGATCTAATATACAGGTTGACGATTTTGAAGAAGAGATGAGTGAAATTAGTTCCCTCGCTTCAAGGGGAGTAAAGTGTTCAAAGTTCTGATGTGATGTGGTTAGATCATCTGAATTATTTAAATTGTCTGTTTTCAAAGCCTGAATTTTTTGCCTAATATTTATGATTTTATTATTGAAAAAGTTCATGAAATCCTCACTACTGCATGATGTTGTTGTGGAGATTTCTGCAGTGGTCTTGTTTTTAGTTAAGTTAGCTACGGTATTAAATAAAAATCTCGGGTTGTTTTTGTTATTTTCTATAAGAGTGGAGAGATACGTTGATCTAGCATCACTGAGAGCTTTTTTATAGTTCAGGATGCTCTCCTTCCAAGCTATTTTGAATACTATCAATTTAGTTTGGCGCCATTTACGTTCGAATTTTCGAGTGGTTTGTTTTAAAGCACGTGTGTGGTCATTATACCAAGGAGCGAGTTTCTTATCTCTAATCATTTTCCTTTTAACTGGAGCTACATTATCTAAGCTATAACGAAGTGCTGACTCTAGATATTCATTCGCCTGTTCGAGTTCTGTGAAGTCAGATGGCGATCCAATCAAAGTTGATAATTCTGGAAGATTATTGATAAAGCTCTGTGCGGTATTTGATGTAAATGTACGTTTAAGGTGGAAGCGCGGTGCTGTGCTGCATACATTATTACTATAACACGCTTTAATCGAGACAAGGTAGTGATCTGAGATAACTTCAGACTGTGGAATTGTGGTTATATTTCCTATACTTAATCCGAAGGATAATATTAAATCTAAAGTGTGACCTGCTTTATGAGTGGGTCCTACTACACACTGATTTACTCCTACTGAGTCCAGTAAGGACATAAATGCTGTTCTCAGAGGGTCTTCTGGATTCTCAAAATGAATATTAAAGTCTCCAGCAATTAACGCTTTGTCTACAGAAACAACAAGGTTTGAGAGGAAATCTGCAAATTCGCAGAGAAACTCCGAGTACGGCCCTGGGGGTCTGTAAATGATGATTAGCGGGATCGACTGAGCTGACTTTATGTTACTATAGAGAACTTCAAATGCATTAGATTTAAAACTGTGTTTTTGTACGAGAGACAGATTATCGTTATAAATAACTGCGACTCCTCCTCCTCTACCAGTTAGCCAAGGCTGGTGTATGTAGCTGTATCCAGGAGGACTAGCTGCATTTAGAGCTACATACTCGTCCTGTTTAATCCAGGTTTCTGTTAAACATAAGATATCAAACTCCTGATCTGTGATAATTTCATTAACAATAACTGCTTTAGATGCGAGAGATCTAATATTTAACAGTCCTAGCTTCAGATCAGAGTTGCCGGCTGCGCATTCAGTGTATTCTGAGTTTGTGGTATCTATGTTAATTAAATTACTAAAACAGACTTTGTGAGTCTTTCTAAATTTATGTTTAGCTCGGGGAACAGACACAGTCTCAATATGATGTACCCTGAGTGACGACTCTCTGCAGCTAGCAGACTGTTGGTTTAGCCTGTCTGTCTGCTCCCTGGCCTGGGCTCTGGATTGTCACCGATTAACTAGGCCTCTTCTGAGACTATGTGCTATACTGCAAGAAATGAGAGCAGCACCTTCCCGAGTGGGATGGACACCGTCCCGCCCTAACAGGCCAGTTTTGCCCTCAAAGGTCCTCCAATTGTCTATGAAGCCCACGTTGTTTTCGGAGCACCACCTGGACATCCAGCGGTTCAGCGACCATAACCTGCTGTAAGCTATGTCGCCACGTCTCATTGGGATGGGACCAGAGCAAACTACTTCATCGGACATCGCCTTCGCTATTTTAAACACCTCTGTAAAGTTACTCTTGCTAACCTCTGACTGACGAAGGCGTATATCATTAGCTCCAGCATGTACCACTATCTTAGAGAACCTATGCTGACCTAGAGCCCTAAGATTACCTGCTATGTCCGGTGCTCTGGCTCCCGGGATACACCTGACCACTGCCGCTGGCGCCCCTAAAGGCCTGGCTAATTTCACATGTCTCAGTATAGAGTCTCCTATAACCAGAGCTCTTTCAGGTTTCTCAGCGGGTGCATCACTGAGGAGAGCGAACCTGTTGGACATGTGAAGCGCAGAAGAGGTGTGCTCCGGTGGGCTAGCCTTAGCGTTAGCTTTGGCTGAACGAGTATGCCGCCGAGTCGTCACCCACTCGCCCCGCTGTGAGGGCTCTACTGCCGGAGTCGGGGGCTGATTATCTCCGCCTGCGGCACCCAGACTTTCCACTACAAGATTAACGCTGCTCTCGCGCTCTCTAACCCTCTCTAAAGTCTGGATGCGCTCCTCTAATGCTACTATCTTCTCCGTCAGGGTGCTAACTAACACACACCTATCACAAATAAAATTATCACTAATGACGGAGGAAGAATGTCTAAACATCCTGCACTCCACACACTGAGCGAGCTGAATGGTAGACATGATAACGTACCTTTGTGCCGGAGTTGTGATTATTTGGTGATGGATTCGCTTGTTGTTGGTCAGATGATACGCGTGTTCTCCCAAAAAGCGCAAAAATCGGATAAAGTCCAGTAGTATTAAAGCGTAAAAACGGGAAAAATATATAATTATAAAAAACTAAACAAAATATAATCTAAAACGCTGTTCCAAACAGACAAGGAACTTTCGCGGGAACAATACGAAAAACAGGAAGCTACGTCATCCCTCAGTCAGGCCTGTGATGAAGTCAACGGCAATGTGTGTCCAGGGCCGACGGGGAACCGGGAGTGGTTGAAGTTCCCCCGGTGTTGGCTGGTTGGTGTCTTTAGCCCTGGCACACACTGGGCATGTCTGGACGAATTCCTCGGTGTCCTTTGCCATGGATGGCCACCAGAAGGCACGCCGGACGAATTGGAGGGTGCGTTTGGTGCCGGGGTGTCCGGAGAGGGGGGATGAGTGGCCCCTTTGAAAGACCTCCGTTCTGACATCACGAGGCACATAGAGTCGTCCAGGCGGCACTCCTGCCGGTTCCATCTCCGCAGCCTGTGCCTGGCGAACCCTTGTCTCCAAATCCCAGCGGAGAGGTGCAATTATCTTGGATGGTGAGAGGACAGGCGCGGGGTCCGCCCGGGGAACGTCCTCTTCGTATTGTCGAGAGAGGGCGTCGGCTTTGGTGTTCTTGGACCCCGGGCGGTACGACAGATGGAAATTGTAGTGCTCGAGGAAAAGAGCCCACCGCGCCAGTCTTGGGTTGAGCTGTCTTAGATTACTGATGGTGATTAGGTTTTGATGGTCGGTCCAGATGATGAACGGCTCTCTGGTGCCCTAGAGCCAGTGTCGCCATTCCTCCAGGGCCCACTTTATGCCCAGCAGCTCGCGGTCCCCTACCCCGTATCGCAGCTGACTGGGGTTAAATTTCCTGGAGAAGAAACTACAAGGATGTAGCTTCTGGTCTGGACCTCGTTGGGAGAGAACGGCTCCGGCGCCCACATCCGAAGCGTCCACCTCCAACGAATGGCTTACTTGCATCTGGATGGAGGAGGATTGGTGCGATGGTGAAGCGATGACACAGTTCCTGAAAGGCGGAGATGGCAGTAGAATTGAGGATAAAGGGGTGAGATGATGGTCGTGTCAGGGCGGTTAAAGGTGCTGCAACTGTACTGTAGCTCCGGATAAAGCGACGGTAGAAGTTCGCAAACCCGAGAAACCATTGAAGTTGCTTGAGGGTCTTGGGTAGGGGCCAATGACGCACAACTTCCAGTTTCTGCGG
The DNA here is from genome assembly GCA_030347435.1 of Clarias fuscus. NCBI lineage: Eukaryota > Metazoa > Chordata > Actinopteri > Siluriformes > Clariidae > Clarias > Clarias fuscus. Next base: position 38,904,641 of record CM059212.1, read on the forward strand.
GTCCATGGCCACACCCTGGGGCGAGATGACGAAACCCAGGAACGTGGTGGAGCGCTTGTGAAAGGCACACTTCTCCAACTTACAATACAGTTTATGGGCGAGCAATCTCTTGAGGACTGCCATGACATGTTGGACATGTTCATCAACGGTACGGGAGTATATGAGAATGTCGTCTAAGTAGACAAAAACCCACCGGCCTAACATATCTCAGAGGACATCGTCCCTTGGATGAGAAGCAAGCCCACACATGAATGATCTCAGGATGCTTTACTGGTGGCATGACACAGGACTGATGGTAGCGCTCACCTTTTCTTCTCTGAACAAGCCTTTCTCCAGATGCCCCAAACAATCGGAAAGAGGCTTCATCTGAGAATATGACTTTGCCCCAGTCATCAGCAGTCCATTCGCCATACTTTTTGCAGAAGATCAATCTGTCCCTGATGTTTTTTTGGAGAGAAGTGGCTTCTTTGCTGCCCTTCTTGACACCAGGCCATCTTCCAAAAGTCTTCGCCTCACTGCGTGCAGATGCGCTCACACCTACCTGCTGCCATTCCTGAGCAGCTCTGCACTGGTGGCACTCTGATCCCGCAGCTGAATCCTCTTTAGGAGACGATACTGGCGCTTGCTGGACTTTCTTGGACGCCCTGAAGCCTTCTTAACAAGAATTGAACCTCTTTCCTTGAAGTTCATGATGATCCTATAAATTGTTGATTTAGGTGCAATCTTAGTAGCCACAATATCCTTGCCTGTGAAGCCATTTTTATGCAACGCAATGATAGCCGCACGTGTTTCTTTGCAGGTCACCATGGTTAACAATGAAAGAACAATGATTTCAAGCATCACCCTCCTTTTAACATGTCAAGTCTGACATTCTAACCCAATCAGCCTGACATAATGATCTCCAGCCTTGTGCTCGTCAACATTCTCACCTGAGTTAACAAGACTGAAATGAACATTACTGAAATGATCTCAGCAGGTCCTTTAATTACAGCAATGAAATGCAGTGGAAAGTTTTTTTTTTCGGGATTAAGTTAATTTTCATGACAAAGAAGGACTATGCAATTCATCTGATCACTCTTCATAACATTCTGGAGCATATGCAAATTGCTATTATAAAAACTTAAGCGGCCACTTTTCCAATTTCCAATATTTATGTAATTCTCAAAACTTTTGGCCATGACTGTACTTGCTACAGACTAATGACTAGTATACTTGAAGTTTGCTATTTTGGAACAACTAATTTTGAAAAAGTGCATGTAAGTTGTAATTAAATTGTACAAAAGCATGATTTTACAATTTTAAGTGTATTAAATAAACTTTTGTATGTGTGTGGAACAACTTTAAGTATACTTAGTACACTTAAAGTATATGGCATTATGTCTACTAACATACATACCTGACAGTAATTAATTAAATTAAAGTATATATTTCATGTATTATAAGCAATTATAATACATTACAGCAATTTTTACTGTGTTACAAATTAATGAGTAATATACTATGAATATATTGTTATTGCAGCAGTAGCATGCAGTTATACTTCTGGCCAATTCCAAATACTAAAAAAGTACACTTTGTGGTTAATACAAATATACTTTATTATATGATACCGTACACACAGTCTTCTATAATACTGTATTGCAAATGTGTTACCAGTATACACTGAAGGTGTTTAGGATAATTTACAAATGCTGAATGCATTTTCTCCTCCCACAGTCCAAAGACATATAGGTTAGGTTAATTGTCATTCCCAAATTGCCCGTAGTGTATGAATGAGTGTGTGAGTGTGTGTATGTGTGTGTGTGTGCCCTGCAATGGATTGGCACCCTGTCCAGGGTGTATCCCGCCTTGTGCCCAAAGTCTCCTGGGACAGGCTCCAGGTCCCCCGTGACCTATACCGCTTAATACGGGATTAAGTATAGATGATGAGTGAGAATGAGTAAATGCATTTCTACACTATAACATTTTGTTCAACAGATTTTTTTGCACATGGTTACAAAAAATACAGTACCATAGTTTATTTGTGCAACAAAACATCAGATTGTCTCAAACACACAAATTAAAATTTAAACTGTTGTTCAAACAAAGACAGACAGAATTTTCAAGTGTGCTTTAATTTGTTTCCATATTTTAATTGAATTAGAGATAATTATATTACCTTTAATGTTTTTTGTATCTATTTTATTAGGACTGTTAAGCAGAGCTGATAATGAAGTCATGTTGCAAGAAGCGTCCTCTATAGCTAACCATTCAGGCTTGTCTCTTTGATCCACCAAACAAATTCTTCTCCACCACGTCAGTGTCAAACTCCTGGTCTGATCTCTATGTTTTAAGTTGTCCCCCCTCCGTATCCTGTTTACATGTCTATTCAAGCACATGGCCTTTGTTTTGATCCTCTGCCATTTGCCCGTGTCTCTGTGACATCACCACCACCCCTCCCACTTCTTAATTATCATTCTATCAAGATGATTTCACTCACCTGTTCTCCTCATTTTGTTGTAATCATTCACCCTATTTATTCCCTCGTGTCTGTTGTCCTGTGTCAGATCGTTGTTCCATGTCACCCACTGGTTGCTTGTTTCGTGTCCTGTCCAGTCCAGTATATGCTGTGTCTTATTTTTGGCTCCAAGTCATTATCCGTCGGTTTGTTTGTTTTGTTCACCTTCTCCCCCTGTCAGTGTTTTTGCCCCTTCTTTCATCCAGGCTGGGTCCTGTTCTTCTTAGTTTGCGCTGCTTTGCAGTTTCCCGTCCCGAGGCCAGCTTGCTCTCGCTCCTCTTCACGGCCGTGCAGTTCAGCAGACTTCGGCCCTATCGCACCCTGCTGGCCGCCAAAGGAACTACAGCCACGCCTCCTAGTCAAGACCCTTTTTCCTCTTCGGAGTGGTTTTTGTTTTCTTGTTTTTGGGTTTTTAATCAAGGCTTTTTCCCTCTTCGGAGTGGTTTTTGTTTCCTGGGACATTGGCACTCCTGTGTTTTTACTTCAAGAGAGTAGTTCAGTTTTTCTGTTTTTGTTTTTTTGTTTTTGTCTTTTTGCCTGAGTCAAGGCATCGCTTGGAGAAATAAATAAATAATACCCTGAAGGAGACCTGCAATTGTGTCCGTCCTGTTCCCCTGACAGAACGATCTGACCAACATGGACGCAGCAGGTCCCGATCCCATCAGATCAGCAGTGGCCCAGCAGGGGGTGCTCCTAGGCCAGCATGAGACCCGTTTGACCAGCACCACGCAAGAGGTCGAGTTCCTCGCCCACCAAGTGGCGGACCTCACTGCTCGCATCCAGGAACTCCAGCGAGAGGGCGCTCAAGCAGGTTCGGCCCACCTTTCCTTCCGTCATGAGCATGAACCCTGCTGTAACAACCCACCTCCCTATGACAGGGACCCCAACTCCTGTCGAGCCTTCCTGACCCAATGTTCAGTAGTGTTCGCACTCCAGCCACGCATGTTTGCGGCGGAAGAGACAAGAGTGGCATTTGTGTTGACTCTCCTCACAGGCAAGGCTCGTGAATGGGGAACTTCTGTCTGGGAGGCCAGGTCCCCATGCTGTGGCTCGTTTAACGATCTTCGGCAGGAGATGATGAGACTTTTCGACCGGTCGGTCAGAGGACAGGAGGCAGCGGACAAGCTCGCACGGCTTCGTCAGGCAGGTCGTTCAGTCACGGAGTTTGCCATCCAGTTCAAGACCTTAGCAGCCTCCTGTGACTGGAATGAGGCTGCCTGTCGGGCAATGTTCCGGGCCGGCCTTGAGGAGGACATACAGGACGAACTGGCCACTCACAACTTGCCACACGACCTTGATGATCTCGTCAATCTGGCACTCTGCATCGAGGCTCGTCTCTGTCGTCGGCACCAGCACCGGATGGTCCGCTTCCCTAGTCGGGTGGAAGGTTCCCACTTTCCCTTGGCGACTGCTGACCTGCCAGAACCTGAACCCATGCAGGTGGGACGCCTTCGTCTCACACCCCAGGAGAAACAACTGCGTCTGACCAAGGGCCTGTGCCTTTATTGTGGGAAGCCAGGTCACTTTGCAGCAGCCTGCCCGGCAAAAAGCCAAAGCTCATCAGTGAAGCAGGGGGCCCTGGTGAGCACTATTCCTTTTTCACAATCCCCCTCCTCTCGCACCCTTTTGCCTGTATTGGTCCAGTATGGGAAGACTTCAGTGTCGTGCTCGGCCTTGATCGATTCAGGGGCTGAGGGTAATTTCATGGACAGCTCAATAGCCGCACGGTTGGGTATTCCAGCCATACCTTTGCCTGAGGCTATCCCTGCCCGATCCCTAAGTGGGACCTTAATTACTACCATCTCTTATCAGACACCCAAGGTTAGCCTAGTGGTCTCAGGCAATCACCGTGAGGAAACCACGTTGTACCTTCTAGACTCTCCTAGTGCTCCTGTAGTTTTGGGGCACCCCTGGTTGGTACAACATGGCCCTCATGTTGATTGGTCTGGAAACTCTGTTTTGTCTTGGAGCCAAAATTGTCTTGCTTCTTGTCTTGGTCCTGCACCTTTTTCTGGTTCTGTTTCTCCTGTGTTGCAGGTGGAGGTTGCTGATCTGTCTGGTGTCCCGGCGGAGTACCACGACCTGCGTCTGGTGTTCAGCAAATCCCGGGCCATGTCCTTGCCTCCTCACCGCCCTTACGACTGTGCTATCGAGCTCCTCCCAGGCACTTCTCCGCCCAAGGGTCATTTATATTCCCTTTCAGGTCCAGAGAGAGAGGCCATGGACACATATATCAGTGAGTCTCTCAAAGCCGGCCTCATCCGTCCCTCCTCCTCTCCTGCGGGTGCGGGGTTCTTCTTTGTCAAGAAGAGGGATGGTTCCCTGCGTCCTTGCATTGATTATCGTGGGTTGAATGACATTACAGTTAAGAACAGGTACCCCCTCCCGCTTATGTCTTCAGCTTTCGAACTCTTGCAAGGAGCCAAGGTCTTCACCAAGCTTGACCTGCGCAACGCCTACCATCTAATCCGCATTTGGGAGGGAGATGAGTGGAAGACAGCTTTCAACACGCCCACGGGACACTTTGAATACCGGGTCCTTCCGTTTGGTCTGACCAATGCCCCTGCTGTCTTCCAGGCCCTGGTCAATGATGTGCTGAGAGACATGGTAAATCAATTTGTCTTTGTGTACCTAGATGACATCCTGATATTTTCTCCCTCTTTGCAGGTACACACTCGGCATGTCCGCCAGGTGTTACAACGGCTTTTGGAGAACCAACTATTCGTGAAAGCGGAGAAGTGCGTCTTCCATGCAAGGTCGGTTTCGTTCTTGGGGTTCGTGATTTCGGCAGGCAAGATCAGAGCCGACCCTGCTAAAATAAGGGCGGTAGCTGAGTGGCCAACCCCTGACTCTCGGAAGGCTCTGCAGCGGTTCTTGGGGTTCGCCAACTTTTATCGGCGCTTCATCCAGAACTTCAGTCAGCTGGCTGCACCCTTAACGGCGCTCACCTCTACAAAGGTACTGTTTAGATGGGGTAATGAGGCCCAGGAGGCCTTTGATAAATTAAAGTCCCGGTTTGTCTCTGCTCCTGTCTTGTCTACTCCAGATCCTGAAGAACAGTTTATTGTTGAGGTGGATGCTTCCGATGTTGGAGTGGGCGCGGTCCTGTCACAACGCTCTCTTCGGGATGGTAAGGTGCATCCTTGTGCCTTCTTTTCCCACCGCCTGAGCCCCACGGAACGGAACTACGACATAGGTAATCGGGAGTTGTTGGCAGTCAGACTGGCTTTGGGTGAGTGGCGTCACTGGCTGGAGGGCGCAGTCCAACCATTCATGGTCTGGACTGACCACAAAAATTTAGAATACATCAATTCGGCCAAGAGACTAAATTCTAGACAGGCCCGCTGGTCCCTTTTCTTCAGCTGTTTTAATTTTACTCTCTCCTACAGGCCTGGGTCTAAAAACAGGTTCAGGAGGCCCTGCGGAAGTGCCGAATACCCAGAGGGGTTCCAGCGGGCAAGTTGTATGTTCCCTTGAGACTGCGCTCCAAAGTCATCCAGTGGGGTCACTCATCCAGGCTAGTTTGTCACCCAGGAGTTCGGAGGTCGCTGGTCTCCATCCGTCAGCGATTTTGGTGGCCCTCCATGGCCAGGGATGTCAGGCAGTTCGTGGCAGCTTGCTCAGTTTGCGCCCAGAACAAGAGTTCATCTTCGCCTCCCGTTGGTCTGCTTCAGCCATTACCCATCCCCACCCGCCCGTGGTCACATCTGGCTCTTGATTTTGTCAGTGTGTTTAAATTAGCTGTCCAATAATAATATTTAAAATTGGGAAGACCAAATCCTCCTAGATCCTTTGATTTATATAAATGTTTTTTGTTAATCCTAGCAGTCTTATTTGCCCAGATAAATTGAGTTATTATTGATTCTAGCTGTTTAAAATAACGTAGGGGAATAAAGAAAGGAATAGCTTGAAAAACATAGAGAAATCTTGGTAATACAACCATTTTTATAGCATTAATCCTACCTACCATGGACATAGGGAGTGTCTTCCAAAAACTAACATAATCATTTAGCTGGTCTACCTTTTTTTCCAATTTAGTTGTAATAATAAATTAGGCTTTCTAGTGATCGTTGTACCCAAGTATTTAAAGGAGTCATTGGCTATCTTAATTTTAACTTTTTCTAAAAATTCTTTATCTAGGTCATCGGAAATGGGCATTAGTTCGCTTTTTTCCCAATTTATTGTAAAACCAGAAAAACTGCCAAATTTATCAATAAGATCAAATAATCGGGGTATATATTTTTCGGGGTTGGAGATGTATAAAAGTATATCGTCTGCGTACAATGAGAGATGTTGATGTCTTCCTTCAGTCATTATTGGTGTTATACTGGGATGTTGTCTAATACTAGCTGCCAGTGGTTCCATTGATATTGCAAATAAGAAAGGAGACAAGGGACATCCTTGTCGTGTACCACGGCTTAGCTGAAACATATTTGAGATGTCTTGATTCGTAATAACTGAAGCCACTGGATATGCATATATTGTTTTAATCCATTTGATAAATTCTGGACCAAAATCAAACTTTATAAGGGCCGCAAACATATATTCCCATTCTAACTGATCGAAAGCTCGCAGCGCATCAAGTGCAATTACACATGTCTTGGTGTTTTTCTTACTATAAATTATATTGAATAGCCATCTCAAATTAAAATAGATATGTCTACCTGGCATAAAAGCGGTCTGGTCCTGGTGGACAATTGAACCTATGTATTTTTTCAGTCTGTTTGCTAAAATTTTGCTTATAATTTTTGACTCATTTGGAATGAGAGAAATCGGTCGATATGAAGACATCAGCTGCTTATCCCATCCAGGTTTTGGAATTAATGCAATATTTGCTTGATACATTGTTGGTGGGAATTTACCTTGCTCTTCTGAATTTTTAATTAGACGAAGCATGAATGGTGCAAGATGATTTTAAAATTTCTTATAGAATTCGGCACTAAAGCCGTCTGGACCAGTGGATTTATTATTAGGTAGCTGTGATATTACTTTGTACACTTCCTCTAATGTAATCTCTTCATCTAAATGCTGTCTTGCTTCAGAATTAAGAGTTGGCAGATCTATATTTGATAAGAATTCCTCTATTGCCTTTTGATTTATGTTCTTTTTTTATTTATATACTTTTTTTATAAAAGTCAGAAAAGCAATTATTGATTTCTTTAGGATCAACTAGTGCCTCCCCTTTTTCTGACTTTATTTTGTATATTGCACGTGCTGCCTGAGAATGTCTCAACTGTCGCGCGAGTAATTTTTGTGGTTTATCACCGATTTCGAACTGTTTTTGTTTGATATGCATAAGTTGTTTGGAAACTTTTTTTGAAAGTATAGAATTATACTCGCTTCGCAGTGCCACAATTTTTTTGAGTGTGTGTTCACAATTGGTTGATCTATATTCCATCTCTAATTTTGTTACTTGCGTGTCAATTTCAACCAATTTTCCCTTATCCTGTTTATTTTTAGCTGCTTGATATGACATGATATCACCTCTAATTACTGCTTTCATTGTTTCCCAAAGGATCAAATCTGTTACATCTCCTTTGTCATTGTTTTCTAGGAAAGACACAAATCTGTCAGCTAGTTATTCGCAAAATTTGACATCTTTTAATAACATATTATCAAATTTCCAAATGCTACTTCCTCTAGACCGATTTATTTTTAGATTAAGAGAAACTGGGGCATGGTCTGATATGAGTCTAGTGTGATATTTTGTTGAAGTAACATATTGTAACAGTCTTGAGTCTATTATGAAAAAATCAATCCTTGATTAAGTTTTGTGTACTGAAGAGTAAAATGAAAAATCATGATCTGTGGAGTGTATAGCTCTCCAGCTGTCTACCAAATTTAACCTTTGCATATAATTATTTAATAAAAGCGATGATTTGCTTGTTGTAGTTTGACGGAGTTGCGTATCTAACTTAGCATTTAATACACAGTTGTAGTCACCTGCCATAATGACTTGTGTATTCATAAAATCTGGTATTTTTTTAAAGACTTTCTCAAAAAATGAAGGATCATCAAAGTTAGGCCCGTAGATATTTACTAAAGTAATAGATAATGAATTTATTTCTCCTATTACTATCAGATATCTGTCATTTATATCATGAATTGTTTGTTTATGAATAAAGGGAACATATTTTTTTTTATCATAATCGCTACTCCTCTAGCTTTAGTAGAAAAATTTGATTGATAAACTTGAGACAACCATGGAGCTTTGATACTAAACCTTGCTGTAGTTTTAATGTGTGTTTCTTGAAGGAATATTATCTCTGCACCAATTTTCTTAAGATGTGCATAAATTTTCCCTCTTTTGATTGGACTATTAATTCCACGTACATTCCAACTTAACATAGTCAATGTCCCTCCACAGTTAACATTTATGTTATTCACAGTTTAAAACTGGTTGCATTGGAATTGACCTTCTTGAATACTCTTTTTTAATTCCAAATTTAAAAAAATGGCATTCCCACGAACACGAACATAATGAACCTTAAGAATTAGAACAAAATCCCGACTCCACCCACCCTCCTCCCTATTATTGTATCCCATGTAACCATTATGGATACTCTTCCCCTTAAAGATAACATTTGCATCTGTCAACTCCCCCTTGATGCCCTTTGGCATTCTTCCGTTGAAATAGTCACGGCATATCTCAAAATATCACAAAAATTACAATTTACAGTCTTTTTATTAATAAAATATGTTCGTATCAGAACTCGTTCGTTATGAATCTTTTGGCACTTTCAGCAGTTCAGTTCAATTGCTTTACCAGTTATCCACTGTTTGGCGTAGATATATTTCGGCCATCTCAGGTGAATCAAAAGCCTTTGTTTCATTACCTTTGACGGTCACGATGAACTTTGACGGAAAACGAAATCCAGATCTCACCTCATGCTCCCTGCATTTTTTCCGTATGCTGTCAAACTTTTGTCTCTGTTTCATTACGTGAACAATAAATGCTCGAGGTCTCTCATCTCTTGATGGTTGTGGCGATCGGTGTGCCCTGTCGATTACTGGACTTTCAATATTCCCTTCACTCAGTACCTGCTTCAAGTCACAAACTCTGTGGGTTTACCCTTCTCAAAACCTTCCTTTATTCTGTAAATTCTGATGTTTTGACGTCGAGATCTTGACTCTAAATCACATGTCTTTTCTCGAAGTTTTCCACACTCAGTCTCCAGGTGTGCGCATCGTTTCTCCAGCAATTCAATGTGGGCTTCGTGAATTTTAGCCGCCTCCTCCGTTTCAGTCACCCTGGCAGAGATATTAGCTAGCAATACATTCACCTCAGATAATGTAGATGAAAGAACATAAAATTTTTGGTCGAAGGAGCGGTTCAAGTTAGCGATTGCTTCTAGAATGTCTGTATTTGTGGCGTCTGCAAAATTAGCCTTGTTGCTAGCGTGACTAGCACCTGTCGGTAATTCGGAAAGATTGGCCGTGTTTTCTTCATCGGTACACGACTTTTCAGCTTTCTTTTGCTTTGCTGGCATTTTTAGTTCTTCCCGAACGGGTTTTTAATACTTTTAGAAGACTATAATGTATTTATTTATATGAAATTATTGAGATTAGTGGTAGAGCTTTTGAAAACATGTCTACTCCATTCTCCGCCGGAAGCGCCCCCCCGAGAGGCAGCTTTTTGTACTAGAAGCAAAGTACATATGATTTAGCAATAACACATTAGACAATACATTCTATAGTTTGAACTATGTACTGAATTATTTGTAATTACAAACTACCTAATAAAAACCATGAAATTTACCTTATGCTGATGAAAATAAATGATATAACGATACGAACTAACGCACGCAATGATATAGCTTCCAGCCATGAATTCAAACTAGGAGCGGAAGAAATGGCGAGCCAATCAGAAAACAAACAGTCTGAATCTGCCCGCCTCTAGTCTCTGGTTGGCTTTAATAGTTGCAGAGTTATAATGCTGCAGTTCTTTATGAGAGTGAGCACACACAAGAGACAAAGTTCAAACACAAATTATCTTGAACGCGCAAAAGTGATTTTTAGCATGCAAAAATTAGTTTGAGAGTGCACGGGAGAGAGATTCAGCATGCAAAACGAATGGTTATGACTGTAACCTCTGTTCCCTGAAGGTGAGAAATGTATGGGATATCACGCCATCTCGTGTCCTAGCTGAAGCCACCCTCATTCACGCCTTAAAGGCAGTCAAACCTATGGTGGTGTAGGTGTAGCCCCGTCTATACCGATAAGCCCTCGTCACCACGGTTGACTCTCAGTTTGACAGCTGCTCTTCGCCGAGCTAAGCGGAGAGGCGGGGCAGCAATGTGTTCTACCTCGTTCCTCTCCTTCAGGGAACAGAGGTTATAGTCATAACCATTCGTTCCCTTTCAGTCAATTCACTCGCTACAACACATATTGAATGGGACATATATTCACGCCCTGCCGAGCATCTGCCAAAGTTAGCCACAAGAACCCTGATAGCTACTCTACTGCATCATGGACCTCGCAGAGAGGACACAATGGGCCACTGAGGGGGCCATTATGTCAAGACGGTAGAACCGGATAAAAGTGTGCGGTGAAGACCAACTGGCTGCCGCACAAATATCACCCATGGACCTCCCTTTGAACAGCGCCCATGATGTTGCCATAGAATGTGCTTTCAAGCCTGAGGCAATGGGACTGCTATAAGCTAATGAAATAGCCTCCACAATCCAATGGGAAAGCTGCTGTTTAGACAGCACTTTACCCTTTACTGGACTGGCAAAGCAGACAAATAGTTGATCACATAAGCTCATATTCACTGTACAGTCCATGTAGACCCGTAGTGCACATATAGGGCACAAATTATGCAATTTTTCCTGCTCCTCAGAAGCAAAAGGAGGGGGCAAAAGCTATAAAGGTATAATTGAGCTATAATCAGTGGAGACCACCTTAGGTACATAGGCTGAGTTTGGCTGTAGAGTAACCTTTAAACCATTAGCAGCAAACTGCATACAAGATGGATGCACAGACAAAGCGTGGAGACCACCCACTCGTTTAGCAAACACTAAAGCAAGGAGAAATGCCGTCTTATATGAAAGAATTTTCATATTTATAGACTCAACTGGCTCAAAAGGAGGACCACAGAGGGCACTGTAACGCTCGGCTATGTAAACTAAGCTAATTACACTTCTACGGGGTCGAGAATCTAAATAAAAGGTTACTATTATTTACTTCTGGTGTAATATGAACTTTGTAGACCAAGTAAAGGCATGAAACAACAAATTCAAAACAAACCCAAAGTGTATTAAGTGAAAAATATAAACAAAAAAAGTGCACAGAAGAAACCAATATATACAAAATATTTACAAAATATACACAAAAAGAAAGAAAGTGAAAATGTGTGTGCATGTATGAAAGTCCAGCGTCCGTGTTATTCTTTGTGTGTGTGAAATGGTGGCGGGGAGAGATGGCTCGGCCTCACCGGTATAAGATGGCTAATCCGGGAGCATGAGAAAACGGAATGAGAGGGGTATTGTAGGTGTCCAGAAAAATTTAATCCAGTCAGGGAAAATAATTCAAATGGCAGCAACAACCAATCTCGCTCTCTCTTCACAACTGCGCAGTTTCTCCTCATCTCTCCACCCCGACATCTTTGCCAGTTCCGCTTTTATGCCGGTCAACTTCCGGGTTCCCTCGCGCAGCGATCGCGCATGCTCGCGAGAGCTTAAACCCGAAACCAAAACACAGTCAGTTGGCACACAGATAAGGCCCGGTGGTTTTATATTTATTTACCATCTACATGTGGCCTATATCAACAACCCCACTATGTGGCTGCGCTACAGCAGTAACAATAAATCCGAAGACGGAACACTGGACAGTGGGTCACAGACGTCGTACTTCTCTTAAAAATCGTACTGACAGCGGATGAGCTCCCCGACTGAGACAGAAGGTCCCTGAGGAGAGTAAGTTTTCATGGTTCTGCTGCTAGCAGGCTGACTATGCATACCACGATTTTGCCAGCCAACGAGGGGCACCAAGATTAGGGACAAGCCCTGCTGGCACACCCTCTCTGTGACAGGCAGAATCAGTTCTACTGAAGGAAAAGCATACAATAGAGCTGGGGGCCATGAGTGTGCCAGCGCATCGATCCCCAGAGGAGCACTGCGATCTGTTATGGAGAAGAATAGTGGGCAGTGAACATTTTCTTTGGATGCAAAAGATCCACTACTGCCCTGCCGAAGCGCTCCCAGATCTGAGCTACCACCCATGGGTGTAACCTCCATTCCCTCACAAGCGGGCCCCCTCTGGAGAGAAGGTCCACCCCCAGATTCAGGTGCCCTAGAATGTGAGTGGCCCTGAGTGACAGAAGATGAACTCTGGACCATAGTAATAGAGAATGAGATGAGCAGGGGAAGTGAACGAGTCCCCCCCTTGTCTGTTTATATACGACACCACTGTTGTGTTGTCTGTCCTGATCAGAACATGATTGCCTGTCAGAGTCAGACAAAAATATCTCAGGGCTGAAAACACCGCGAAAAGCTATAATATAATACACAATAGTTGCTACACCCTGCCTATCGGAGAGCCCTGGCGTAACAACCTTGGTTCCCTCCAGGGCAGAAGAGCTGACATGCATGACGGAGTCACTGTCAGCCTCGTGTTGAGGTGTCGCGCCACACATAGGCGGTGAGAGCGCACCCAGCGTTGAAACGCACGCATGTTCAACAGCCCGAGAGGCACCACAGCGATCATAGACGCCGTCATTCCCCATACCTGTAAAAACACTCGGAAACGAAGTTTGTGTTACAACTGAAACTGAGCAAGGCAGCGCTGAAACGCGGCTATTCTGTGCTCTGACAGATGTGATCGGCTGGTAACGAAGCATATCTTCAGACCCAGGAATGAAAACTTTTGACTCTGAGTGAGTGAGCTTTCCTGCATGTTTACTGAGAACCCTAGAGTCTGAATGTGAGACAGAACTAACGCTGTCTGTCTCTCTGCCTGTTTACTTGAGCTCGCTTTTAGCGTCCAGTTGTCTAAATAGGCCAGTATGCGCATGGCTCTCTCCCGAAGAGGAGACAGCGCCACCTCAACGCACTTCGTGAATGTTCGGGGAGCAAGCACTAGGTACTTGTAGGCCACGCCCTCTAATAAACACCTCAGAAATTTTCTGTGGCTCGGAAAGATTGCTATATGAAAGTAAGCATCCGTGAGATCGATCGTAGTGAACCAATCCCCCGGGCCTATTGCATTTAGCAGTTGCCTTAGTGTAAGTATTTTGAACTTCTTAAAAACGTGTTCAATGTTCTCAGATCCAAAACAGGACGTAGTCCACCCCTCTCTTCGGAACGACAAAAAAACTGCTGTACCAACCTGAGTTCGCTTCCGAAGGAGAAACCACTTGAATCGCCCCTTTGCCAAGAAGAGAATTTCTCTCCTGCCAGAGCACTGCTGTGGCGTTTTCCGACACCACAGTGTTGATTACGGAAGAGAAGCGTGGTGGCTTTGTGCGAAACTGCAGTCGGTATCCCATAGCGACTGTGTTTTGCACCCATGTCGTGACTGGCTCACATTGAGCACCGAAAGTGCCTCGTAGCTGGCACTGGGCTTTTTTGTTTTGCAACATTGTAAACAGGAAAACTCTTTGTTGACTTTAATAATGGAACATTCACACAGTTTACAAAAGGCACCATTTCTGGGGCAAACAAACTGTAAACATTGAGGGCACTTCTTGTAAGTCCGTGAGAATTTTTTTTTTCCCCCAAATACACCCCAACTGGGGTTAATAGCTTGAAATTATACTTATGTGTGTGTGTTTGGGGGGGGGGGGGGGGGGTGTTGTGCTTGGGAGACTGTGTTAGGGAAGTGCAATGCTGTTTGGGACCGATTACCTGAACATAACATAGCGACCTCTTGGGCGGCATTGAGAGAGGAGAAACAGTGTCTCCCTGCTGCCAGAGCTCCTCTCCCTTTAAAGTCCGAGCCTGTTTGGGCTTCATTTCTTGTCGCGGAATGATGTCTCGCAATGCCTCAGCCGGTTTTCTCTTAAAGTCAAACTTTGCCTGAATGGCATCGAGTGACTGGCTGAACAAACCCTCAGCAGACAGCGGTTCTTCCAAGTAGACGGCCCTATCTCTATCTGGAATGTCAGAGAGCGTGAGCCATAAATACCTCTTTTCTACCACTGCGCTCGCCATCCCTCTCCCAAGGGAGAGAGCTACACATCAAGACATGCGCAAAATGTAGTCTGTTGCGATTCTGACCTCGTTACGTAACGCACACATTGGGCTCTCTTGAGGCACCAGTGAGCCGAGCTCTGCTAAACACAGTGCCTGATATGTCTGAAGCAGGGGTTTGCTCCATGACGACGTTAACTCGCCTATAAAACCGGGAAACATGGGCAAGCAGTTTTTAACGATTGTTGGTTCAGGAGGGAAAAAAATCCTGCGAACCTCAACGGTTTTTGAGCTGGCTGTGGGGAGGGCCACTCAACCTAAACTTCTCGGCCGCCCGGCGGTAGAGAGCAAAAAATTAAGTGTCTTCCCGAGTGACTAACGCAGTAGCAGCGGAGCTCTGAGCAGACGGCAACATTTCATGCTCGTCCTCCGACAAGCTGTGCATTTCTAGACCGATGTCGAGCACGATATCATCCTCAAAAGCACGCTGCTCAGCGCCCGGCTGGCCAGCACTGTAGGAGAGCTCAAGATCCTCCAACCCCTCGAAATACTAAATTTTGTCTGCCCAGCTAAGAGCGGGGACTTCTGACGAAAACTCCTCTTCAGCAGACACAGGCGAAGCTGGAACTGCTAATTCGGAAAGGAGGGGTTCCTGCTGAGCGACTGTATTTTCCCCCAGGATTCTCTTCACGAATCTCTTCACGAATCACCCGTCTTTCCAGCATTGAATGCCGGAGCTGGCGACAAAGCGCACATGACTCAGGCTTAGCTAGCCGCTCAGAGAAGCCGACCTCCTGCGGACAGGGGCGAACCGCGGACTTCTTCTTTAGCTCATTAGCTTCCTTGCTCATACTTGCTAACACTGTTAGCATGGCTAAACAGAAGCTAACTAAACTGAGGTGTCGCTAATGCTTTGACTGACTGTGAACCTAAAGTCAGCGCTCCGTGGGTAGATGACTCACCAAATGAAGCTGTTATCGCTAACACCAACAGGAAAAGTTAAGCTAATTTTAAGCTCAGTCTTATAATGTCAAATGTAGAGTTGACTAGCAGCACCTAGAAAAACTCTACAGAAAAGATGTTCACACCAAGGTGAAGAGTATAAGAACTGAGAGTCAACCGGGGGTTATATCTAAGTCACCACAGGTTTGCCTGCCTTTAAGGCGTGAATATAGGTGGCTTCAGCCAGGACACGAGAGGGTGTGATATCCCATACAATATGTGTTGTACCGAGTGAAATGACTGAAAGGGAACGAGCCTCAAAGCGCACATGCACGAGAGAGAGAAGTGCACTAAATATAAGCATAAATAAGTACATATGAATAAGTCAATTTAAACATATATATACACTGAGACTACCGTATATTGAAATTTGTATTCTAATGTACAGTCGTGGCCAAAAATTGAGAATTACATAAATATTGGAAATTGGAAAAGTTGCTGCTTAAGTTTTTATAATAGCAATTTGCATATATTCCAGAATGTTATGAAGAGTGATCAGATGAATTGCATGGTCCTTCTTTGCCATGAAAATTAACTTAATCCCGAAAAAAACTTTCCACTGCATTTCATTGCTGTCATTAAAGGACCTGCTGAGATCATTTCAGTAATCGTCTTGTTAACTCAGGTGAGAATGTTGACGAGCACAAGGCTGGAGATCATTATGTCAGGCTGATTGGGTTAGAATGGCAGACTTAACATGTTAAAAGGAGGGTGATGCTTGAAATCATTGTTCTTTCATTGTTAACCATGGTGACCTGCAAAGAAACGCATGCAGCCATCATTGCGTTGCATAAAAATGGCTTCACAGGCAAGGATATTGTGGCTACTAAGATTGCACCTCAATCAACAATTTATAGGATCATCAAGAACTTCAAGGAAAGAGGTCCAATTCTTGTTAAGAAGGCTTCAGGGCGTCCAAGAAAGTCCAGCAAGCGCAGGATCGTTTCCTAAAGAGGATTCAGCTGCAGGATCGGAGTGCCACCAGTGCAGAGCTTGCTCAGGAATGGCAGCAGGCAGGTGTGAGCGCATCTGCACGCACAGTGAGGTGAAGACTTTTGGAAGATGGCCTGGTGTCAAGAAGGGCAGCAAAGAAGCCACTTCTCTCCAAAAAAAACATCAGGGACAGATTGATCTTCTGCAAAAAGTATGGCGAATGGACTGCTGAGGACTGGGGCAAAGTCATATTCTCAGATGAAGCCTCTTTCCGATTGTTTGGGGCATCTGGAAAAAGACTTGTCCGAAGAAGAAAAGGTGAGCGCTACCATCAGTCCTGTGTCATGCCAACAGTAAAGCATCCTGAGACCATTCATGTGTGGGGTTGCTTCTCATCCAAGGGAGTGGGCTCACTCACAATTTTGCCCAAAAACACAGCCATGAATAAAGAATGGTACCAAAACACTCTCCAACAGCAACTTCTTCCAACAATCCAACAGTTTGGTGAAGAACAATGCATTTTCCAGCACAATGCATTTTCGGAGCACCGTGCCATAAGGCAAAAGTGATAACTAAGTGGCTCGGGGACCAAAACGTGGAAAATCTGGAAACTCCCCAGATCTTAATCCCATTGAGAGCTTGTGGTCAATCCTCAAGAGGCGGGTGAACAAACAAAAACCTACTAATTTTAACAAACTCCAAGAAGTGATTATGAAAGAATGGGTTGCTATCAGTCAGGATTTGGCCCAGAAGTTGATTGAGAGCATGCCCAGTCGAATTGCAGAGGTCCTGAAAAAGAAAGGCCAACACTGCAAATCCTGACTCTTCGCATAAATGTCAAGCAATTGTCGATAAAAGCCTTTGAAACGTATGAAGTGCTCGTAATTATATTTCAGTACATCACAGAAACAACTGAAACAAAGATCTAAAAGCAGTTTAACAGCAAACTTTGAGAAAACTAATATTTTAACAAACTCCAAGAAGTGATTATGAAAGAATTCTCAAAACTTTTGGCCACGACTGTATACTTTCTGTACATTTCTACAATGATTATTTCAACCATATATATTTTTTAAATATACCAAAAATAAATTGAAAAACTAAGTTTAAATAAGTGTGCTTTGGAAATTAGACAAAATTTTTGGAATGTGTACTATAATACAATTATTTTGAAGTATGTTTAAAGCTTATTTCCAAAATTTGGTAAAAGCATGATGTTTGTATACTGTTTATATATTAACTGATGGTACACCTTTTTGTTAGTATATTCACAATGTACTACTGAAGACACTAAAGTGTATTTTGATATTACTGGGGCACTTACAAAAGAAACTAAAGCTCACTAGCCTTTATCATTTGGGCCCAACATTTCTTAATGAGCACATCTGTAAATGCAGATACCAAAAGTATTCTTTAGAAGAGTTGCTCTTGTTTATATTACTATTGTTAATGTGGCCCAATCCATTGGTATGATTAAGATAAAGGAACAATCACACAAGCAATATTTTTATGTGGGGATCTTTTATTCCCGACTGCATCTTACAAAGAAAATACAGCATTAAATATATTAGCCTAAAGTGCTCTTAGCAATAAACAAATAAACAAACAAAATAAACACCCAGTAGAAATCACTAAAATCAATGAAAATCAATAAAATACCCATTGGGTGCATACAGTTTAATTTTGAAACCCCTAGGCTTATGACTAAACTTCCCCAAAATAATTTAACCCCCTACAGACAATGGTAGCAGTCTCCTAAATACAGTAAACAACAATTAGGAGCTGCTTACACACACGTCACATTGCACATCACACCAATTATGTACACATGCAAAATATGACTTAAACACATAAGATTACATTACATCGTTAATTTAAATAAAACATTTACATTAACAATGGCACTAAATGAAAATAAAACAAACTTACAGTCCTCCGTCAGGAGAATCAGGAGATCCTGCTATTTTAGTGCTTTTAGATCTTAGTGCGGCGTTTGATACTATAGATCACAACATTCTTATCTCACGCCTCGAAAACTGCTGTGGCATCCGAGGATTGGCTCTGAACTGGATTAAATCCTATCTGACTAACAGAACCTTTTCAGTGAGCCTAGGTGGCTTTTCTTCTTCAGAGGCTCCACTAACTTATGGGGTACCGCAGGGTTCCATCCTGGGTCCCATCCTCTTTTCTTTATATATGCTGCCCCTGGGTTCCGTCATAAACAAGCACGGTATCTCTTTTCACTGTTATGCTGACGACACTCAGATCTATTTGCCTTTAAAGAAAAAACACAAACAAAATGCCATAAAGTCCCTTATAGCTTGTTTAGATGACATTAAAGCATGGATGTCTCTAAATTTTCTCAAATTAAATGAAAATAAAACTGAGATTGTCATCTTTGGAAAAATTGATTCTTTGTGTGCTCCTGGCAGCGACTTTGCTCCATTAGCGAATTACTGTAAACCATTTGTAAGGAATTTAGGCGTAATATTTGATAATGATTTTAAATTTGATAAACAAATGAACTCAGTGGTTAAATCTAGTTTCTTTTAACTGAGAATTTTAGCTAAGATTAAGCCTTTTCTATCGTTCAAAAATTTCGAGAAAGTCATTCATGCCTTTATTTCATCTCGACTTGATTACTGTAATGCGTTATACACAGGGATCAGTCAGTCATCTCTCTCTCTCTCGTCTACAGCTTGTCCAAAATTCTGCTGCGCGACTTTTAACCGGTACACGCAAAAGTGATCACATCACTCCAGTATTAAAGTCACTTCACTGGCTCCCGGTTCGCTACAGGATTGATTTTAAAATTTTATTACTCGTTTTTAAATCACTGAATGGTTTTACACCTCTGTACATCTCTGAGCTTTTACAACCGCACACAATATCTAGAAATCTCAGATCCTCAGACCAGTTACTCCTCTCTGTCCCGAGGTCTAGATTAAAGCTCAGAGGTGACCGAGCGTTTGCTGTCGCTGCGCCTAAATTATGGAATGGTTTACCGTTTAATATTAGAGCAGCACCTACATTAGAAACTTTTAAATCCAGACTGAAAGCTCATTTCTTTTCAATGGCCTTTACACCTGGCTGAGACATTTGATTCCCTTTTATTCTTTTTATTCTTTTTAATTATTTGTTCTACTTTTTTAGTTAAGTTTAATTGATTATTTTTTACATTAAATTATTATGCATGATTTCATTTGATTATTGTTCTTAGTAACTGTCACTAACTGATTTTATTTACTTTTTACATAGTTATATTTCATTTTATTTTTTATGCTGTTTAATTCTGTATTATGATGATGATGATGATGATGATGATGATGATGATGATGATTATTATTTATTTATGTTTTATTTATTATCATTGTACAGCACTTTGGTCAACTTCGGTTGTTTTTAAATGTGCTATAAATAAATTTGACTTTACTTGACTCCGTGTACTGCAGAAATACATGGAACCCTTCCAGAACCTTCTCCCCTCTGCATGGAATATTAACTGACATTAGCCTTGATCATGCTAATAAACTATCTAGGCCATGTAGCACATTTTATAGCAATATAATGAATACACTTATGCGCTCTCTCCTGGATACACAAAGCACCCGCTCCCGATATCCAACCTGCGCTGAACGAGGAAAAACTCCTTTACCTTAGTTTTTTCTACAGCTTTGCCGTTTACTAGACAAAGCTTTAGGAGCAAAGTTTCTACTGGCTCATGCTTCTCCCAGCATTTTCCGCGTCTCTGCCACGCATGTGCTCAGTATGCACGGAGTTACGTAATGCATTTCTTAATGCATAAAAAAGGCATTCAATCAACTTATGCAAGCATATACAGTATCACCGGTGTTTTCCTTGAGATTACACATTACTGCCCAAACCACATGGTTACATTAATGTTAATAGTCACTGCCCGGGAAGCTACATACGGCGGCTTATATTTGATGTTATCAACTATTACGCAGTCCCTGATTGACTGATTATAGTGTCAACAATTACATAGTACCGTAAAAATCACACTCACCCCTGCTGTAAGAGGCGCTATGCCTCAAGCAAAATGGAGGAGAGGTTGATTATTGCGGTAGCCTAAATAGCCTAGGAGAGTTAGTAAAATTGATGTTATTAATGTTATTTTAATTAAAGACAAAGTCTAGTAAGTGATTCTAATAATGTTATAATAATATGAAATATAAAATAATAGTAAAAATATATATAAATGAGACTAGCAATTCACAATGAACAGAAGCCACACCATACAAATGGCTTATAATTTGTTTATTTCTACAATACAGTTCTTTCTATCAATCAGCTTCCACATTTTGGTTATTCTCCACATGATCAACAAGCCTGATTGCTTTGCGGCCCCTTTAAATACATTCGATTTACATCAGAGCGGCAAAGAGCGGCGACAGGCGTCGGCGGCAGTGTGGCGGGAGTGAAATTTGATGCCCTCGCTGCGTTCGCACATCTCTCTACCTTGGTGCAAAACAACTACCTCATAACAATTCATTTTTCAGAATCTAAATAAATTTATATTTATTTACTTATTTCTCATTAATGGCACAAGTACCCAAATTAGCAAAACAATGAATCTCATCCAATATGTTAAAACACGCCAATTACTTTTTCTTATTTTCGTTTTATCTCTCTCAGACCCTTGCTGCATCTGATACAAAATTGTATCACGTGGACAAAATTGTTGGTACCTTTCGGTCAATGAAAGAAAAACTCACAATGGTCACAGAAATAACTTTAATCTGACAAAGTAATAATAAATAAGAATTCTATAAATGTTAACCAATGAAAGTCAGACATTGCTTTTCAACCATGCTTCAACCAAATTATTAAAAAAAATAAACTCATGGAACAGGCCTGGACAAAAATGATGGTACCCCTAATTTAATAGTTTGTTGCACAACATTTTGAGGCAATCAAACGATTCCTGTAACTGTCAATGAGACTTCTGCACCTCTCTGCAGGTATTTTGGCCCACTCCTCATGAGCAAGCTGCTCTAGTTGTTTCTGGTTTGAAGGGTGCCTTTTCTAGACGGCATGTTTCAGCTCCTTCCAAAGATGCTCAATAGGATTGAGGTCAGGGCTCATAGAAGGCCACTTTAGAATAGTCCAATGTTTTCCTCTTAGCCATTCTTGGGTGTATTTAGCTGTGAGTTTTGGGTCATTGCCCTGTTGCAAGACCCATGACATGCGACTGAGACCCAGCTTTCTGACACTGGCCAGCACATTTCTCTCTAGAATCCCTTTATAGTGTTGAGATTTCATTGTACCCTGCACAGATTCAAGACACCCTGTGCCAGATGCAGCAAAGCAGCCCCAGAACATAACAGAGCCTCCTCCATGTTTCACAGTAGGGACAGTGTTCGTTTCTTGATATGCTTCATTTTTCCATCTGTGAACATAGAGCTGATTTGCCTTGGCAAAAAGTTAAATTTTTAACCTTTTAACCTTTGCTTAAAAAATCCATCCCTACCGGTTAGGCGTTACATGGAGTAGAGCGTGTTTACAGAGGGTCCTGCAGAATTCCACTAAAAATCTATATTAAAGCACAGCTTTTTTAATACCGAGTACCTGTAATAAAGTTTAGTTGGCCCGGTTTATTTTTCCTTACTTTGGATAAATTAAAATGAAAACTAGAGCCAATAAACTCGGTAATGAACAGACAACGCAACAGCGGCCTGCTACCGTTAGTTCATCCATGCCAGAGAGTGACACAGCTAGCGCCGAGGAGTGGACCAGACTCGAGATGACTTCAGACGACACTCAGCGACTAAAAGTTTAAACATTGTCATCACTACGTAACGAACTGGCAGAAATCTTTCATTCGGAGTTACAGTCTATGCTCGGTGATGATTTATCGACTATTAAGAGTGATCTTCAGGCGGTGAAAGCGGAGTTTTCGAATAGTCTTGTTTCGGTGCAAACGGACATGTTTGCTCTGAAAAGTACAGTGAAGGATATGGAACAGTCACTCTCTACCTGTTCTGATGACATCACCGTGCTGGAGGTGAAGGTGGACTCTCTCATGGCCACTGTGGCAAAATTGGAAGATAAGTGTGAAGACCTGGAAGCCAGATCTCGACGCAATAATATAAGGATTACAGGAATTCCAGAAGATAAACCCTGTACCACCCTAGCTGTCTCGGAATTGCTTAAAAAAGTCCTTAATACTGACAAGGACATTATTGTTGACAGATCACATCGCACGCTGCAGCTCAAGCCCAAGCCGGGGGAGCGTCCACGAGCGGTTGTGGCGAGGTTGCATTACCACTCAGACTGTACTGCGGCTCTGCAGCGTGTTTGTCACAGTTTCTTGATTGAAGTATATGTGTATGTATGGTGTTGGTGGCTAAGTTGGAGTAAAATGGGCTTAATGTTGCAATGATTGAGATATTGTGCATTTTTGTTATTAGTAATTATTGGGTCAATCTGCAGGGTTCCATCTTTTCATTGGTTTCTAATCGTGAGAGTGAGGAGTATGGGTTGGCTCCAACTGGAGTGTGCACATAGTTTCACACCAACTAGTGATGTGAATATTGGTTGTGCTTATGGGTGGGATTGTTTGCGGGCGGGTGAGTGTTTGGTTTTTTGCTTGTTTTTTGTGTCTTTTGTTTTTTGTGTCTTTTGTTTCGCAGAATTTATGAATATGTCTTGATTTTTTTTTTTCAGTGGATTAGTGGAGTAGATGGCAAATTTTTCTGGTTCTTTGTCCAATCCAGCCTATTCGACAATTAGGTTTTTAACATGGAATGTTAAAGGCATGGGAAATCCCATTAAAAGGTCAAAGATCTCTTCTCATTTGAAGAGGCTAAGTGCTGATATAGTATTTTTGCAGGAGACACACTTACTAAGTCAGGATCAGATTAAACTGAAATGCCCCTGGGTCAGTGAAGTTTTTCACTCAAATTTCAATTCCAGAGCTAGAGGGGTTGCAATACTAATTAACAAGAGGGTTCAGTTTATTTGTGATAAGGTAATAGCTGACAAAAATGGAAGATACTTGATCGTTGTTGGCTTGCTGTTACGGAAACCTGCACTTCTTGTTAATGTCTATGCACCGAACTTTGATGATCCTGGCTTCATGAATAGATTATTTGGGATTCTGCCCTCACTGAATAGCCACTCATTGGTATTCGCTGGGGATCTGAACTGTGTAATGGATCCGGTTATGGACCGCTCTGGCTCTCTGGTAAGGGCTGTGTCATCGATGTCAAGGTCAGTAGCAGAGTTTATGTCTAGCAATGGATGTGTTGACCCTGGGAGATTCTATAATCCTCAAGCTAAGGCATTTTTCTTTTTTTCCCAAGTGCATCAGTCATATTCCCGCATTGATAATTTCTTTATAGATAGCTTATTACTTTCTAAAGTAACATCAGTTTCATACCGCGCTATTGTTATTTCTGATCATGATCCTCTCAGCGTTGATACGCAATTGTCTGTACAACCTTCATCATGGAGGTTTAATTTCTCTACTATTCTCCACCTTGACCAACAATTGGCTAGCTTCCCATTACTTTTAGATGTGTATGTGGAATCCTTAGAGAAGGGTTTCCTACTAGATACACTAACACAAGCATCCATAATTCTGCTCTTAAAGAAGGATAAGGATCCCAAGTCGTGCAGCTCCTACAGACCTCTGTCTTTACAGAATGTTGATGCCAAGATCTTGGCCAAAGTGTTGGCTTTTCACCTGGAAACCATACTTACAAAGATCATATCTGAGGAACAAACAGGTTTCATTAGGGGGAGACAGTTATATTTTAATGTTCGCACACTTCTAAATGTAATTCACTCCAAACATTCTGCTGTAACACCTGAGGTTGTGATTACATTTGATGCAGAGAAAGCATTTGACCGAGTGGAGTGGGAATATCTTTTTGTTGTGCTTCAAAAATTTGGGTTTAGGATTGATTTTATCTCTTGGATACGCCTTTTATATGCTTCTCCCCAGGCTAGCATATACACCAATAACGTAAGGTCCAGCTATTTTAATCTGCGATGGGGAAAAAGGCAGGGGTGTCCACTTGGGTGTCCAATTTGCATTGGCCATTGAACCATTGTCGATTGCTTTGAGGTCGTCATCTCTGTTTCGGGGCGTGGTCCATGCGGGTATTGAAATTCAATTGTCACTTTACGCGGATGATTTACTATTATATATCTCTAATCCAATATTAAGTCTGCCAAATATACTATCCATTACAAAAAAATTTGGATCATTTTCTGGGTATAAGGTGAATCTTCAGAAAAGTGAATGCTTCCCCATTAATACATTGGCTTTGGGACTCCTACAGACAGACATTCCAGTTAAAATTAGTAAAACAGGATTTAGGTACCTTGGCATTGATATTACCAGATCCCTGCCCTCTCTGTTATCCGCTAATTTTTCTCCTTTGTTAGAGCAAACTAAGTCTGACTTTCAGAGATGGAAAAGTCTATACTTAGCATTGATGGGTCGAATTAATGCAGTTAAAATTAATATCTTACCTAAATTTCTTTTTGTTTTTCAGTGCATTCCTTTATTTCTTTCTAAGCGCTTCTTTAAATCTATCGACCAGATTGTTACCCACTTTCTGCGGGGTGGTAAAGTGCCCAGAATTCTTAAATCAGTACTTCAGAGATGTCGGCTTAGTGTTGGTCTAGCTCTCCCCAATTTTATGTTTTACTACGGGTCAGTAAATGTTCATAAATTAACATTTTGGCTCAATCCATCCAGTGCACTGTGGTGCAGATTGGAGGCAAGTTCATGTGTATCTACCATTGCTCAAACAACGACGGATGGTGCGATCTGACACAGAGGTGCATATTTGCCCGACGTGCAGTAACCAGCATATGCCTGTCATCAAGGTTTTTAAAGAACCTTAGTTATTCGCCAATTCAATTAAATTCAATTGTATTTGTATATTGCTTTTAAAAGTTGTCATTGTTGCAAAGCAGCTTCACAGAATGAAAATTGGGGAAATGAGTATGAAATGTGTGAGAAAATATGTATAAATAAAAATGATCAGATTGTCCCTGATGAGGAAGTTGAGGGGTCAACGGTCAAGGAAAAACTCCATGAGAAGGCAATAGGAATAATCTTTGAGAGAAACCAGACTTAACAGGGAACCCATCCTCATTTGGATGATAATGGATAGTTGGGATTGATTTGCAGTCCTAGTATATGTTAGGTGGCTGTAAGTTCAATATAACAGGAGATGTGTTTAAGTTAATAGGCAGTCCAGTTCATTATTAGAGGCTCAGGTACATAACTGAGTGACTGCACTCACAAATTCTGAGAGAACAGCTGTATGTATCATCCGAGTTTATGGTAAAGTGAAACCATCCCCAGTCACCGTATGCATACCAAGCAGACCACACAGGGTCCCTGCATATGGTCCTAGTACCACTACTTCTCTCTTGTCAGGATGAAGCAGAAGGAAGTTAATTAGCAGTAATTACTCAGCATAGTGTGAAAATACCGTGAAGGGCTTCGGCTCTGGATGCCTTTTTGTCTTGCCCAGAGCTAGTGTGGATTCAGCGCCTCAACCATCTCCTCCACAGGGTGGTATCAGATTGCTTCTCTATGACCTACTCGGGTGGTGTGATCAGCTGAGCAAATCATCCATACCCTTACATGCACTCAGTCTACAGGAAGCAGTGCTGGACCAAGGTCCGGAAGATAGTGAAGGACCTCAGTCACCCCAACAATAGATTGTTCTCTTTTGCAGTCAGGAAAGCGCTTACATTTCCTGACGGCCAACACAGGGAGACAGGGGAAGATAATTTTCCCATAGGTTATTTGGGCAGTCAATAAGAATACGACATTCACATTCACAATCCTTCACACCAGTACTGAAGCACATCACATTACTCCACCTTACCACATTGCACATTTTCACATGACTTACTGTATATTCTGCATATTGCTGGATCTTATTTACACATAAATTAGGACTAACTTTGCACAATAAGACATGGACCACCACTGCTACTGCTGTCATGCACATCATTTCATTTCATACTCCGTGTTTAATTTCTTGAGTGTACTGTATGCGTGTGTGCTAAGCGATGGATTGGCATACTGTACAGTATGTACCCTGCCTCATGCCCTAAGTCTCCTGGGATAGGCTTCAAGCCCCCACGGCCATGCCAATCCATGAGGCTTCAAGCCCCCGCGACCCTTTATACAGGATAAAGCGGTATAGATGATGAGTGAGTAAGTAAGTGTTTCACTCCTACTGCTTCTGTCATACCTACATAGCTCTTTACCCTCTTATAGCCTTTTATATCGTGCACCCTTAAATTAGAAAATAATTTCTTAGTGTAATTTTTCTCTTCTCTTATTGTAGAAAAATCTTTTTATCTTTTTATTCTGTCCTATCTTGCCTTTTTAGGTCACCAACAGTTGTTTAAGCTTTTTGCTGCATATCATACTATGTATGGCTGTGTACACGACAAAAATATATATATATACTGTATATATTTCTTCTCTTCTTCTGGGAGGAAGCATGGGAAGTAGTCGAGCACAAGCTGGAATTCACTGGCTGTCTGTTTGGTTGAGAAACTACATCGGGCGAGGATCTTCACACACTTCATTGTCACTTACAATTCTTTACTTCTTTGGAGGTAAGTGAGAAATAGGCCTGCTGTGCTTCTCCATAAGGAACAGAATGAGGATGGTTTGACATTCTCTATGTGGCCATGACTCATTTTCCACGTTTTTTTATACATCTTGAGTTATATCAAACATCCAACCCTTAAGCTCAAAATTGTAATCATATAGAACAGTGTGTGCTACTGTCCTTACAAAGGGGTTTGATGCACATGCAAGGTTGATCTCACATTCCCTTCCGCCTTGCTCACCATTTTTCAACCTTATACAGAAATTATTTTCCTCGTAGGGGTGGGTGGAAGGTATAAAACCACCGTATACATGCAATGAATGCTGCATGTCAGGAAACATCTGTGAAAGATTGTCAGGGATGGATAAGGCATTGTAAATATTGTTTCATTTCACGTATTTTTGACAGACAAGACACAGTCATCAATTTGTGTTCACAAGCGTAAAATATAACAGCATATTTGTACTTTTTTCATTATGTAACTTTGAAAATCATATTCCTACAGACAAAATACACAAAAAATATTTTATATTACTCTGACATTATACAAGAGTTGACAAAATAGATGTTCTTAGATATTCTAGATAAAAAAAAAAAAACTTCCACATATTCCCAAAATCTTTTAGACATATGTGTGGCCTGTCATTGTGGAACATATGAAAGAAGAACATCCGCAACAAGAAGAATTTACATGCAGTGTCACGTCTCACAAATCATAAAATTTTCAACAGCAAGCTTGGCCCTAAACAGTCTTGCCAAAAGCATAAGGGTCTTTTGCATTGTTTTAGCTGGCATTTTTAGTACTTAATTCAGGAAGTCATATTACAGGAATTTGGAATCTCGTGACAAAAAGCGAATAAAGTTTACTTTGCTTGGTCTCCCAATGGTGAAAAAGTGTTCAAATGCATTTGATCAAACTAGAATACCCAAACATTTTTATCACGAGACTCGCTCGTAATTTCGAATGAGCTACTTGGTAAATGAAGTTCAATAGCGCCGTGGGTCCGCTTTCAGATTCTCCAGTAGGTCTTTATAAAACTACATCTCCCAGAATTCCTGCTGGCACCCGCGAGTGATTGTCGCGTGCTGACTTCGTGTACGCGGTCTAACGGAGCTGTCAAATGGACATTATTCCTGCAGCAAAATAAGTCTTCACTGTTAGTCCGAGGATTAAAAGGAGATGAGAATGGGGTCTCGGATCAAGTAAGACTCTTTGACATCTAACGTTATCTTTCTCAGGTTATTGAGTTTCCGAATGCGGGTATAGACCCCCTGTAGGCCCGATTCTTCTTGTTCCTACAGGGTGCATTTTTTAGTCTGCAATTTTCCTCGTTATCTTGTAGCATGTTCACGTGTTTAATTCTGTCAACGTTTATGATCATTTTGAGCACTATGCGTGTTTGTGTTGGACTGCTTTGTGCCGAGCATTCTATGTATTGTAATAGCATGTTCTGTAATATACACTTCGGTCATGTTTATGGGACATTGACTGGATACTCAAGTTTTCCCCTTACATCATAAAACGTGTGCATTTAGAAAACGTTGTGTACTACATGGGTACTATACTCAGGAGTGGACAGGGAACCGCTACATTCTGCCGTATTTTTAATAGTTTTGCCGTTGAACCGCGCTGAAGCAATTTTGTAAAAATATTCACAAAGCTGCTTAGAATTCTCTCAGAGAGCTACTATTTTACCCTAAACATTCCTGGGAGTTTTAGACTAAAAGTAATTTAGAAAAATTCTTAGAGCAACTGAGTAAGGAAAGTACAAAAACCTTTATCTTAGTGAGGAGGTGTGGTCGACCCCGTTGCTAGGGATGATGCAGCAATTCAAGGACTGTGATTGGTTGATAAAAATAACCTCTGACCTCAGCAAAGGTCTAAATATGCTCTTTGTGAAAATAGACTATATGATAATAGAACAGACAGTGAAATCATAATGTTTGTATATAATGAAATTGTATAATCATGACTACTTCATGCAAAGTTTGTTATAGGCTAAATATCATATAGTGAATTAAAACAGCCAAATGTTGAAAATGTGAACCAATTTCCACACAGTAGTTACAATGCTTAAGTTCTTAGATTTATTTACCATACTGACTTTATTACTTACAATCCCTTTCAGATTGATGGGAGCAAAATGTCTCAGCTTTTACCAATGTACATAATGTACATAATTGCCGTTCAGTGTTTGGAGAATATTTCTTCTTTCCGCCATTTTGTCCTCTGCTATAGAAACTCTTAAGCCTCTTAAAAGTCCTTTACTCTTAATTTTTTTTTTTTTACCTTAGGAGCTGTTTTTAGGGCTAAGATGTTTAGTGAATCATTGTTATCTTAACTAAGATTTAATCCTACATTTAAATGGAAATTCTAAGAAAAGTCACAATTCTAAGAATTTTCTTAGAATTTCATCACTAGGAGCAACCTTTAGGCTTAAGAAGCTTTGTGAATAATTAAGTTATTAAGGAACTGTATAAAAGTGCATAACATGCTCACTAGTTCTATAATAACACATCCAGACCAGGGCCCGTATTCACAAAGCTTCTTAAGCCAAAAATCTGGTCCTAGTGATTCTTAGAATTATGACATTTTCTTAGAATTTCCCCTTAAATGTAGGATTAAATCTTAGTAAAAATAAAATGATTCACGAAAACAGCTCCTAAGGTAAAAATTAAGAGTAGAGAGGAGGACTTTTAAGAGGCTTAAGAGTTTCTATAGAAGAGGACAAAATGGCAGAAAGAAGAACTATTCTCCAAACACTGAACATAAAGCTAAAAGTAAACACTGCTCTTCTGTCCAATTTAGTTTTCTTGTTGTTTAATTCCTTACAGAAGATTGTTGGCTACATAAAATCCAAAAGTGCAACTTGAATAAACTGTCCTGCAATCATGTAAATTGGTGAAAGATGAGCCATTTTGCTCCCATCAATCTGAAATTGATTAAAAGTAATAACATCATTATGGTAAGTAAATGTAAGAACTTAACTGTGTTGAAATTGGTTGCTTCAAAAGGAGGCACATTTTCAACATCTGGCTGTTTTAATTAACTTTAAGATATTTAGCCTATAACAGAAACTTTGCGTAAAGTAGTCTGTAGTCATGATTATACAATTTCATTATATACAAACATTATGATTTCACTGTCTATTCTATGATCATATACTCTATTTCACAAAGAGTGCATTTCAAGACCTTTACAGGGGTCAGAGGTTATTTTTTATTAACCAATCATGGTCCTCGATTGCTGCATCATCCTTAGTAACAGGGTCAACAATGCCTCCTCACTAGGATAAACGTTTTTGTACTTTCCTTACTCAGAGTTGCTCTAAGAAGTTTTCTAAGTCACTTTTAGTCTAGGAATCCCAGTTAGGACTTCTTATGCTAAGATAGGAGCATGCTCTCTGAGGGAATTCTAAGAAAGTTTGTGAATAAGGGCCCAGGAGTTTAGCATTTATATACAAACAGACTGAAATTCATTACTTGGTTTTTCCTTTAAATATTGCCATTATATTTAACAGAAACCTTCGCACTCTGAGTAAGGGGCACAACTAGCCATTTGTTTAGGGGTGTGCCACATCAACATTGCCCTTGACAGCCCCAAAAATCAAACTCCTGCATTGTCAGAACAGCATGGGGAAAGTCATATGTACAAAAATATACATTTTAAAATGTGTACATTTTAATCAAGTTAAATTTTTGACGATGCGCTTGTATTTAGAGAATATTAATGACTACTTTACATATTTTAAAGTAGAGGAGAGTGTCCGTTTGATTCAGTCTCACTAGACCCTTGGGATGCACATCACTGTGAAGCTACGGCTTTGACCCATTCTACCCACCTCTTCATGGTTCTTACTAAGTTTAACATGTTATTTATATGAGACACATAATGCGCAGAGGTCGCCAACCTTCTGTAGAGTCAAAAGCTACAGATCTCCAAACTTCATGTGGGAAGAATAGTCTTAGTCATGAAGTGGGTTTCCATGGTCGAGCAGCTGCATCCAAGCCTTACATCACCACGTGCATTGCAAAGCATCGGACGCAGTGGTGTAAAGCATGTCACCACTGCACTCGAGAGACGTATTCTCTGGAGTGACGAATCAATCCGATGGATAAGTCTGGGTTTGGCGGTTGCCAGCCAAATAGTACTTATCTGACTGTGTTGTGCCAAGTTTGGTGGAGGGGGGATTATGATGTAGGATTGTTTTTGAGGAGTTGTGCTCTGCCCTTTATAGTGTGTGTGTATATGTATATGTATGTGTGTGTGTGTGTGTGTGTGTGTGTGTGTATATATATATATATATATATATATATATATATATATATATATATATATATATATATATATATATATATATATATATCTTGTCAATATAGTGCATGTACAAATTAATGTGCAAAATGAAAAACCTTGTGAACATAGTTTTGAAGCTCAGGTACTTATAGAATTTTAGATTCCACTTATAATGCTGACTGGCCACCTTGCTAGTACAGTGTTGTACTCCCCTTTGCCTTCAGAACTCTTCATGGTATAGATTCAACAAGGTGCTAAAAACAATTCTTAAGCAATACTGGTCCATATTGGTCTAAGAGCATCACTCAGTTCCTGCTGATTTGTCAGATGCACATAATGTGGATCTCCCATTCCAAAACATCCCAAATTTCTCTGTTGGTCAACAATAATATCCTAGGAGACAGCGGCAAGAAAGGTGTGCCAAGAAAATATCCCCACACCTGTGTGTGTGTGTGTGTGTGTGTGTGTGTGTGTGTGTGTGTGTGTGTGTGTGTGTGTGTTGTGCAGCACAGACAAAAAAACTACTATTTGTATATAAACTTGTGCAGGGAGCTGCCTATGTCTTTTGAAGATGTTAGTGCAAATATTGCACATACTGCATGTAAGATTGTACATTTCTATGTGTATTGTATTCTCTCAGCTGATGGACAATCTTACATGCAGTATGTGCAATATTTGCACTAACGTCTTCAAAAGATGTTAAGACAAATAGAAAAACAACCTCCCATAACTCTCCTTAGTACAGTTGAGTGATTGTAATTTTTTTATTTATTAAAAAAAAATAAAAAATACAGAACATATTTCCTGAGCAGTTCATTAAACTTACTGCCTATTTAACCTACTACACTCATACAATTCCCCCCAGCACATCACAGTGGCCACATGACTTATAAAACGCATCCCTAAGGGGCCAGCAAACACCAAAGGAATAAAGTCTTCTCAGGAAATAGTCAACTTTGTCCCTTCTTGAATAAAGTTTTCCTGATTGTGCTTCAGTCCAGTTTTTCATCCAAATGCACCCCCCTGTTATTTGTAGTTGCTGACTAGCTGCACACACTTGCCCTCTATGGCAGTGGCCAGGAGGTTTTGATCTTTCTGAAGTCGATAACCGTCCCCTTTGTTTTGGTGAGGTTCAGTTGAAGATGATTCAACTTGCACCATTCCTCAAAACTCCCTCAAGGTTTCTATACTCATTCCCCTGGCCACTTCTTAAACACTGTATTCAGAATTATTAGACAAGTTGTATTTTGGGGGATCAATTAAATTATTGAACAACTACTGTGCTCTGTCAATCCTAAATGTTAATAAACCTCAAACCTCAACCTCAAAGGTAAAAGTGAAGTTTTGGCTTTCTTAGGGGAATATTTGTATGCACAGATTATTATAAGTGTGCAGAATTATTATGCAACTAAATGAAAATGTTTATTTTAATTTGTTAAGTGAGAATAATGATAAACAACCCAAAATTTACAAATAAGTATTAAAAAAAAATCTGTGACCCCTATAGCCACCTTTATTTTCAATACGTCATAAGTCTTCCATTAATGGAGTCTGTCAGTTTCTTTGATCTGTTGGCGATCAACTTTTTGTTTAGCAGCAATGACTGTTCAGGGAGGTGTACAGTTTTTCTTCACCATAAATATCCCATTTAAGAAGGACCCACAAGTTCTCAATAGGATTTAGGTCAGGCAAGGAAGGGGAGGCCATGTCATTATTCTTTCATCTTTAAGGCCTATACTGGCTAGCCATGTAAGAAAACAAATGGTGAAAAACCATGTGAGTACACTGTAAAAAAATAAATAAAAAAAAATAAAATAAATAAATATATATATATATATATATATATATATATATATATATATATATATATATATATATATATATATATATTAAGCCATTTTAAGCCAAAGTTTAGTACCAAGTTGCACAGCTTTTTTCAAGTTTTCTTAGCTTTTAGAGAAATTTGCTGGCCAAACAAAATATTTCACATTGCTGTTTAGTTGACACACCGTGGACACAGTTTTAAAGTTTAAGTTGACTCAACTTGTCATTCAAATGTTTGTCAGCTCAAGTAGTATTAGTTGTGAGCTCAATTAATTATATATCTCTTGGGTTGACTTAGCCCAAGTTGTGTCCCTTTGTGGTCCATTGATGTAGTTGGTTCAAGTGACTTGTTTTTCTATAAAAATAAGTTGGCCTAACATTTGAAACATACAAACATTACTTGAAACATTCTTTCAAAACTAGACAAGGTTAAAACAGTGATTTGCAGCAAACAGTTTTAGTATTTTGAATAGAAATTCTTTTTTTCCCCCGATGTGTCGGACACAAAAAAGAACAATGGCAACAAAAGTTTGTTCCTTAACATGTTAATCTGAGGGAAGCATGTCTTTCTAAGTCTAATAAAAATTGTTAGGAAGGCTTCATAAGTGTACTTCCAGATCATTTGGAAGACCTGACCAATCACACTCCTGAAACTGCTGTATAGTCACTCAAGGACTACAGGCCCCTTCAACACCACAGCGACTTCAACAGCTTGGTCATGCTCCCCCAGTAGTGCTGAAAGGCTATTTGGTAGTGCGGTAACATGAAGCCTAACATTAACTAAGTTCACCTCAGTAATGTTAGGGTGCCTTAGTATAAGCAATAAGCTTTTTTGTTTTAGTTCATTCAGTCTGTCTTGAAAGGTTTCAAGTACACAATATTACCAATTATCTCAACAAATTCAAGATGGCGCCGGTGAGGTCGGCTGCCGTCGCGACTTCTCTGACCTCTTCTACTTTTTTTTTGTCTTTTAAGTTAATTTTCAGCAACTTTAAACCGGCAAATTAATCACCATTGAGTGCATTAGGTACGATAGAGATACTCTTATTTCTATTGGTTTACAATGTACTCACAATTCAACATTTTTGACTCCGGATCTGAGCTGGCCTCAGGGCCTGATCCTGAGGGAGAACAAAGGACGCGATGCGAAGCGGCGGCCCTGAGGAAAACGAGCCGGCGTCAGGAACGGGCTGAGAGCCCGTGCACACCGCACACCTCTGCCTAGCATACTGCTCGCCAATGTCCAGTCCCTGGAAAACAAGCTCGATGACCTCAGGGCCAGGATAAAGTTCCAGAGAGACATTCGGGACTGCAATCTCCTCTGCTTCACCGAGACATGGCTGAACCCAGCGGTGCCGGACCACACCATTCAGCAGGCCGAGATCTTCTCGGTTCACCGCATGGACAGGACATGGGACTCGGGGAAGACAAGGGGAGGCGGCGTGTGTTTTAATGGTGAACAGCAGCTGGTGCAACAGTGTGAGCGTTGTTTCTCTTACACGCTCCTGCACACCCAACCTGGAGCTATTGTCCATCAAATGTCGTCCTTTTTATCTTCCTCGGGAATTTACATTGGTCATAATCAGCGCCGCTTATTGTGCCGGGGGATTTTAACAACGCCAACCTCAAACGCGCAGCGCCTAACGTTTATCAGCACATCACCTGCCCCACCTGGGGCGAAAGGACATTGGACCATTGTTATACTACAATCAAGGATGCCTACAAGGCACAATCTCGTCTCCCGTTTGGGAAATCCGACCACGCCACCATCTTCCTCATGCCAAAATATAAACAAAGGCTTAAACAGGAAGTTCCGGTTCAGAGGGAGGTCGCGCGCTGGACGGACCAATCGGTGGCCGCGCTACAGGACGCACTCGATGACGCAGACTGGGAACATGCTTCGGAACAGCTCTGATGACGTCAACGTGTTTACGGAAGCGGTTGTGACTTTCATCGGGAAACTAGCGGATGATACCGTACAAAAAACGACCATCAGAACGTTTCCCAATCAGAAGCCGTGGGTGGATAAAACCATCCTCGACGCTCTGAGATCTCGCACCGCTGCGTACAACGCGGGACTTGCGTCGGGGGACATGGACCTGTACAAGACTGCGGCATACAACGTCCGGAAAGCGGTGAAAGAGGCGAAGCAGCGCTACGGGAGGAAACTAGAGTCACAACTCCAACAGAGTGACTCTAGGAGCCTGTGGCAGGGACTAAGAACGATAACGGACTATAAAGCACCAACATCCGGTATGACGAACGCGGACATGACTCTGGCAGACGAGCTGAACACCTTTTATGCTCGTTTCGAGGCTGCAGCTAAAGACGCTAGCAATACTAATGCTAGCGGTGCTAACGGCTGCAGACAGGAAGTCACTGCCAGCACCGGAAACGCGTTCATCATTTCCGAGCATGACGTGAGGAGAGCCTTCAAAAGAGTGAACACCAGGAAAGCAGCAGGCCCAGAAGGCATCTCAGGTCGAGTCCTCAGAGCCTGCGCAGACCAGCTTGCACCTGTGTTCACAGAGATATTCAACATCTCCTTATCTCAGTCGGTGATCCCTACATGCTTTAAGGAGTCCATCATTTTTCCTGTTCCGAAGACTTCCCTCAATGACTATCGATCTGTAGCCCTCACATCAGTGGTGATGAAGTGCTCTGAACGGCTGGTCAGAGACTTCATCATCTCCTCACTACCAGACACACTGGATCTATTGCAATTTGCATATCGCCCGAACCGCTCTACGGATGATGCCATCTCTCATCTACTCCACACATCACTCACTCACCTGGACACTAGAAGGGGGAATTATGTTAAAATGCTCTTTGTCGAATACAGCTCAGCATTTAATACCATAATTCCCTCCACGCTCACCACCAAGCTGGAGCACCTGGGACTCAGCTCATCTCCGTGTCAGTGGATCTCCAACTTCCTAACTGGCAGACCACAGGCAGTAAGGATGGCCATGTCTCAGCACTGGAGCCCCCCAGGGTTGTGTTCTGAGCCCCCTGCTGTACTTTTTGTACACCTATGACTGCGTAGCCACTACGAACTCCACCACCATCATTAAGTTTGCTGATGACACGGTCGTGGTGGGCCTGATCTCTGACAACGATGAGACGGCCTACCTGGAGGAGATTGGAAATCTGGAGAACTGGTGCCAGAGGAACAATCTACTCCTGAACGTTAGCAAGACAAAGGAGTTGATAGTGGACTTTAGTACTAAGCAGGAGAGGAACTACCAGACCCCCGCAATCAACGAGAGACCAGTGGAGAGAGTGGACAGCTTCCGATAACTCGGTGTTCACATCACGCAGGACCTGTCAATAACTGGACACTACATATTTCTATCATATTCATTTACTATATATATTTTCTTTTTCTATTTAGTAACTTTTTTACATTTATCTTATTCTAATATTTTATTTTCATTTTTATTCTCATCTGTATATTATGTAAATAAGTGTTTCTTCATTTTCAAATCTCTTATTTCTTTTTTGTTGTAATATTGTAGGTCGACAGCAGTCGTATAAGCATTTCACTTCACATCATACTGTGTATGACTGTGTATGTGACGAATAAAATTTGAATTTGATTTGAATTTGAAATTCCACTGTAAGAAGTTGGGCCAACAATACAATATTAATTCAGTCAACATTTATCTAGTTTTTATAGTGTACTTTGGTGCAATTGACGAAGCATTGTCCTGCATAAATATCATTGTCTTCTTGAAAGATGCAGATTTTTCTGCATCACTGCTTGACGAAAGTGTCTTCTAAAAACTGCCAGTAGATTTGGGAGTTGATTTCAATTCCATCTTCAACCTGCTCATCCAACTCGCTCATCTTTAATAAAACCAACTGATACCAGTACCTCACCTCCACATTTTCAGAGTCATTTAAATTTGAACTCTTTCTTGTCCTAAATGCTCTCCTCTTCTGATTAAGAAGTGCGTTTAGTGCGTTCTTCTTAGTAGACCCAAGTATACTATTTATGTAGCAGCGAACAGTTCCAAAAACGGTTCCAAAGAACAAAAAGATGCTTATGTCAGGGGATGGGGTGGGATTATAAAACAGTTACATTTACATATGCAAAGGGCAGCTCATATGCTTTCTAGTAATTACAAAGCCAGGAGAACTGCTCTCAAAGACATGTTGAAGTTCGCTATTTTTGTGATTTCTATTTATTTTTTCTCAACTAGCATTGCTGCTACCACTAGCATTGCTGCTAACTTTTCTGGTAAAGTAGAGATGTACATGTATGTAGACAGTGATGTAATGACATGACTCTCTAGCTTATGGAAACACAAAGCCAATTCATAGGAGGTTTGTTGTTGAGCCAGCTCTGATCCTGCATCAAATATGAACCTAGCATCTGGTTTATTTTGGTGAAAAAGGGTCTACAGTGGCCACACAGAAACTTGTACTCAGAAATGCAGTCAATCTCAGTCATCAATGTTTGCACCATGTGTTTCACATAGTGCGTTCTAGTCCATGACGTCAAGGCAGCCCCTCAGTGACCCCTACCTCACTGTCCTAGTAACAGATTGCTGCTGTACTGTTTGTTTATAAATGTGCATGAAATTGATGGCTGTGAAATTGACGATTTCCAAAGTGGAAACGTGGACACGTCTGTATGCATCTCTGAGAGTGCAATAGAAGAGATCGGGTACAGTATTAGCTCGGTAGTATGCACTCAGGAAACTGATAAAATGTAGGAAGAATAGCAAAAAGGGAGACATGGTTAAAGTTACCAGAAATTGTAATGAAAGCACTAGGGAGATGGATGGAATGCAAAGTGCAAGTAAAATAGCATGTGTGAGTAAAGTGGAATACTGATGGCAAATAGCTGGATGACGTTTGGTGTTCTGTATTAGTGTTCAGAACTGGGTTATCTTAGTATCATTGTATTATGCTATTGGTGGTGCTGTGTGATATTGTATATGCACTAAACAATAATACATAAACAATGAAGAAGTAACAGCACACATTAAGTTAAGTGCACTTGGTGTCCATCGTGTTTTTGTTGTATTGTTCCCAAAACAATATATTGATATTCTAACAAATACATCTGGTGTGTAGATTCTTTCTTTCCTGTGATCTGTCCAGTATTGCATTGTTGCACATCCTCCCTTTTTTCTAACCTCACTGTTGGTGAATTTTGTCTGACCAGTGTTGTGAAGCCAGTGAGAGACATGTTTGTATTAGGAACGTGAGTGTTCCTAACGTTATCCTTGTTACATCCTCGCAAAAACCCTTATTCCCCAGCAATCTCGCATTTATATGACAATTAATGGAAGGTATGTAAACGATCCGTCTCTTACTTCTCTATTTAATGCCTGCTCTGCAACCTAAATAGCGGCACCTGTCCTCTTGTTTGGGAGTAAAGAGATGCGCCCCCGGCTTGAGGGCCATGAGCTGCACATATGTGTAGACAGTGCTATCATTACTAGTCCAAGATGCTCAGCGGTGTAGAGAATGACAAAAACCAGAGCAATGAGAAAAAGTCCACACAGCCAGGAAACATCCATAGCTTGTGAATAAATTTATGATAGTAATAACACAGGAGAAATAGTGAAAATTTACGCTAGTTACACCTGAAACAAATAAGGCAAAAATACAAAGCTACTAGGTGATGTGTGTGTGTGTGTGTGTGTGTGTGTGTGTGTGCGCGTGCGTGTGTGTGTGTGCATATGTGCGCGTGGCTGTGTGTGTGTGCGTATGTGTGTGTGTTATATACAGGTGCATCTCAATAAATTATCATTGAAAAGTTGATTTACTTCAGTAATTCAATTCAAAAAGTGAAACTCATATATTATATAAATTCATTACATACAGACTGATACAACCTGAATTCTACTACGCAGCCATGCTGTTGTAATAGCTGAAGTATTTGGTTTTGCATTGTCCTGATGAAATGCACAAGGCCTTCCCTAAAGTAGACGTTGTCTGAAACCTTTCAGCATTCGTAGTACCTTCCAAAACATGCAAGCTGCCCATACTGTGTGCACGTATGCACCCCAATACCATCAGAGATGTTGACTTTTGAACTGAACGCTGATAACACACTGGAAGGTCTCCCTCCTCTTTAGCCCCGAGGACATGGCGTCCGTGATTTCTTACAAGAATATCAACGCGTCTGAGAATAGACCTTTTCCACTTAAAAACAGTCCATTTTAAAGGAGCCTTGGCCCATATTGCATAATGGCGCTTCTGGACCATGTTCACATATGGCTTCCTTTTTGCATGATAGAGCTTTAGTTGACATCTGCAGATGGTACGGCGGATCGTGTTTGCAGACGGTGGTTTCTGAAAGTATTCTTGGGCTTATTTAGTAATGTCAATGTATCAATTATCGGTATAATTCTGTTAGTCTTGTCTAAGGGCCCAAGGCCACAGGCATCCAACAAAGGTCTTCAGCCTTGTCCCTTACACACAGAGATTTCTCCAGTTTCTCTGAATCTTTTGATGATGTTATACACTGTAGATGGTGAGATTTGCAAAGCCTTTGCAATTTGATATTGAGGAATGTTTTTAAAGTATTCCACAATCTTTTTATGCACTCTTTCACAGATTGGAGAGCCTCTGCCCATCATTACTTTTGAGGGATTCTGCCTCTCCAAGACATCCCTTTTATAGCTAATCATGTTACTAACTGATGCTAGATGTTCTTCCAGCTGAATCTTTTCAATGTCTTGATTTTAAGCTCTTTCCCTGGCCCAACTTTTTGGAGACCTGTAGCAGGCATCAAATTTGAAATGCTAATTTAGTGGATAAAAGTGTAAAATATCTCCATTTAAACATTTATCGTCTGTTTTATTGTGAATAAAATACTGCCTCATGCGATGTAAAAGTCTTTCTATTTTAATAATAAAAAAAAATGTCCCAAAATGTAAAAAATTCAGTTGCATGTTTTGATTGTTTATTTCTTTTAATTTAGATGATTATGGCTCACAGCTACAGCTATGGCTTACAGCTACAGCTAATGAAAATGCAAAGTTCAGTCACTCACTAACTCGCTCATTGTGTCTACCGCTTTATTCAATATACAGAGTCGTGTGTGTGTGTGTGTGTGTGTGTGTGTGTGTGCTGGATGTGTAGTGTGTGTGCTGGATGTGTAGTGTGTGTGTGTAGGATGGGGTGGGTGTGTGTGTAGGATGGGGTGGGTGTGTGTGTAGGATGGGGTGGGTGTGTGTGTGTGCGCGTTATTATTCCTGCATATGTTTAAATTACAAACATGAAGCCATATTTAAGAAAAGGTGAAATACCTTCATCTAGTGGACATAGTTTAGTACTGCAAGAGTCAGGCCAAAACCATGTCTAGTGAATGAGCTCATAAATGTAAAATATTGTTGTGAGCCATTTGAGCACTTGTAAGAAATAAGAACATTAGTTTTGCTTAAATTAATACCTTGCCATAGCAACACAATGCAACAAATAAAAAAATCCTTTACAATTTCACATCAGCTATGTCTTCAAATTATTGTGCCAGATTTTGAATCAAATTAGCTGAAAATTAGTCACAAAATTTTGGAGATTTCTAAAAGTAAGTGCTTTCTGCTGCCAATTGGTGGCACTATGACTGAGACTTATGGTAAAACTAAAAAAAAATCTCTTAACTTAAAACTGAGTTTTGATGTACATCACTCAATTTACACAGAAGTTATTAGCCACTTCCTGTTTCCTATTATTCACCATAGGTTTAAGGGCTCGCCAAGGCTGCCCTGTTTTCAGATATTAAACAGCCCTTCACAATGTTAGATCCTCAATGGCTTGTGATTATATTGGACCCTAGCAAATCCCACAACAACTGGATAAGCTTTGAACAGCTCAATGAGATCTAAATCTGTCCTGGGTCTCATGCATATATGTGAACGTGGATATGAGTTATGCAACTAGATGTCTAACAAAGTTCCAGGGGGTGCTGTAAAAACCCTGTGCCACACCCGGCGCCCAGCCACATTGGCTTTTTTCAGGACCAGTTTCTATCTGCCATATGTTGGAACGTTAGGCCATTCCATATGAAAGATAAGAGTTT
The DNA here is from genome assembly GCA_030347435.1 of Clarias fuscus. Taxonomy (NCBI): domain Eukaryota; kingdom Metazoa; phylum Chordata; class Actinopteri; order Siluriformes; family Clariidae; genus Clarias; species Clarias fuscus. The sequence goes on from CM059212.1 coordinate 38,945,985, forward strand.
TTTTTTTTTTCTATTATTTCCTTATTTAAATCTGTGCCATAGCAACACAAATCAAATTAAAGTTGCAAGCAACGATGACGGGCCCAAGCAACGGGCGCGGTCCCCACCCCGGGCGCACCGCACAACCTGCGTGTTATTCGAGTGTGTCAAAACCTCAAAAAAGTCATTGGCACCCGGTTGCACCGCAGAACTTGCACACAGAACGTCACACATCATACTGGGCTAATATCAGTTTGGGCCCTAAATATTTGTGTGTGTGTGTGTGTGTGACTAGTTAATGTGTCAGTCTGTCTCTGATGAGTAAATGTGTTTTTGTGTGTTTGTGTGTGTGTGGTGTGTGAATCTGTGTGTTAACATTAGTGATGTGTGTGTTAGTATGTCCAAGACATGTGACTTGTTAGTGGATGTGTGTGTTTCTGCGTGAGACAGAGATGTGAGTGTGTGAGTGTTATAATTTGTGATGTTATAATGTGTGAGTATGTAGGTGCTCATTTGTGTGATGTACGAGTGTATTTGTTTGTGTGTGCATGCATGTGTGTGCGTGTGTGTGAGATGTGTTTGTGTGTGTGTGTGTGTGTGTGTGTGTGTTTATTTAGTGTGTTAACATTAGTGATGTGTGCTTGTGTATGTTTGTGTGTATGGTGTGTTCAAATATTAGTGATTTGTGTGTGATTAATAATTGTTCGGTGTAAGTTTAAGACATTATCACGGCTGAACCGTTTGAGATATCAACATGTGTGATGTGTGTGTGAGAGTGAGGGAGAGAGGTGTGTGACAGTGATGTGATGTGATGTGATTTGTGTGTGTGTGTGTGTGTGTGTGTGTGTGTGTGTGCGTGTGTGTGTGTGCATGTGTGTGTGGGAGGTTTAGTGTGTGGGAGGTTTAGTGTGTGTGAGAGTGAGGGACAGAGGTGTGTGAGATGTAGATGTGTCAGTCTGTGTGTGACGAGTAAATGTGCTTGTGTTTGTGTATATGGAGTGTGTGTGTGTGTGTGTGTGTGTGTGTGTGTGTGGTTGTTTGTGTGTATGGTGTGTGAGTCTGTGTTAACATTAGTGATGTGTGTTATTAATAATGTTTCGGTGTAAGTTTAAGGATGTTCCTGAATGTGATGTCACTGTCCGTGTCACTGAATATGATGAGGGTGAGTGTGTGTCTGTCGTGAGAGATGTGTGCTATAGATGCGCAGGAGCCTCTTGTTTTCCTAAGGATCTTTTTCCTTTTTCATGATATATTGATTTTTATTTAGTCAGGTCACATTAGTGACGTGTGCTTGTGATGTGTGTGTGTGTGTGTGTGTGTGTGTGCATGTAGGATAGTTAGTGTGTTCATATTGTGTATTTGTCGGGATGTGTACATGACCGATGTGTAGAGTGTGTGTGTGTGTGTGTGTGTTTAGAATGTGTGGTCTGGTGTGTATATCGCCGCGCTTGTCCACCAGACTCAATGTTGTACAGTTGGCAATTTAAATGTTTGTATTGTTTATTTTTTATGATTTCTGCATATATTTAAATTGTAAACATGAAGCCATAGTAAAGGAGAAGGGGAAAGACCTGACTGCAGAATACCTGCCTACTACTGCCATCTACTGGACATATTTTATTACTGCAGGAGTCAGTACAGAAATTTCAGGACAAGGATGATAAATATACTGTAAAAAAAAATGTTGGGAGCTGTGTGAGCATCACA